>JAODAL010025757.1:0-58022 GCA_025379985.1 Phyllomedusa bahiana | reverse complement strand
TCATAAGGTCAAGGGTGCTAATATACCTTGCCGGTCCTAATTGCTCAATCAATTGGCCTACCCGGGGCATAGGGTATCCACTGTGGATACTTCATTGAGTCTGCGATAGTCGTTTCAGAACCTCCATTCCCCGTTTTGCTTTGGCACAACAACGATGGGGCTTGACCACCCACTCTTGTACCTCTCAGTCACTCTCAAGTCTAGCATTTTCTGCTAGAAATGACTTCCCGGTGGGCCTCAGGGATCCTATAGGGCTTCAGGTTTATTCTCACATGGGGGTCGGTAAGGATCTCCTCCTCTATCACATTGGTGCGACCGGGTGTTTCCGTGAAGAGGTCTTGATTCCTCTGTGGTAGTTCTCTACATTGTTGCTTTTGGGAGGGGGACCGGGTCTCTGAGATGTTTACGGCTTCTGTCGGTCACCAATTTGGTCACCAGGCAGGGAACCTCATGAGGGTCTCTCACTTTCCAGGGTTTTATCAGATTGACATGGTAAATTTGGAAGGGCTTCCTCTTCCATGGTGGGTGAATCTTATAATTAACCTCCCCCACCTTTTCCACTATTTCGTAGGGACCCTGCCACTTAGTGGGGAACTTGCTTTCAACGGTGGGTACTAATACTAGTACCCTATCTCTCAGGTTAAAATGCTTGATCCTGGCGGACCTATTATAAACCCAGGCCTGGGCTTCTTGTGCCTGAAGAAGATGCTCCTTGACAATTGTAATCACTCTGGACATCCTTTCCTGCATTTGGGCCAAATGCTCCACTATGCTCTTATAGGGTGTGTCCTCACTCTCCCAAGTTTCTTTTGCCACATCTAAGAGACTCCTAGGATGCTGACCATATAGAAGCTCGAAGGGTGAAAACCCTGTAGAAGATTGGGATACCTCTCTAATCAAGAACAGCAAGTATGGTAAAAGACAGTGCCAGTCCCGCCCATCCTTCACTACCACTTCCCTCAGCATGGCCTTCGGGGTCTTATTAAAGCGCTCAACGAGATGGTCCGTCTGAGGATGGTAAACTGAAGTGCGCAGCTGTGTAACCTTCAACACTTTGCACAGCTCCCTCATTACCTTCGACATGAATGGGGTTCCTTGATCTGTCAAGATCTCCTTAGGAATTCCTGTTCGGGAGAAGATGTAGAGCAGCTCCCTTGCGATGTTTCTGGCTTCAGGGTAATGGGTGGCATAATAAACAATGACAAAGATGTACTGATGACCTCTTGCTGACTTCACTAATGGCCCTAACAGATCCATCCCTATCCTATCAAAGGGGACCTCAATGATTGTTAACGGAACCAGAGGGCTACGGAAATGGGTTACCGGGGAAGTGACCTGGCAGATGGGACAGGATTTGCAGAAATCCCTAATTTCCAGGTAACACCCGGGCCGATAGAAACGTTGTAACACCCTCTCAAGCATTTTGTCTGCCCCTAAATGACCCCCCAACATATGGGAGTGGGCCATATCCAGGACCATACACTTATAGGGTCCAGGAACTAATAACTGCTCCACCACATCGTCCCTGATTTTGGTCACCTGGTATAATAAATCGTGATTCAGGGAAAAGTGTGGAAACTGGTCCTCTGCTCCTGACTCCTGAAGTACCCCATTGAGGATCGTCACATTCTCCCGTGCCCCTTTTAAGGTCAAGTCCTAGAGTTGGGTGGTACCAGAATTTTGCCTTGTTACCCCCAAATCAGGGACAGTTTCTTCTGAGGAAACCCCTTCCTCATTGTCCCCTAACATGACTGAGAAAGGAAACTCTGGGATCTTCGGTTCCCCTCAAGCAGCCTTGTCTGGGGACCCTGGATGACTTGGCAGAGCGGGTTTCCGCTACAGGTTCCAGAATAAAGGGCAGTCACGACCCACAATCACATCGTGTAATAAGCCTTGCACGACCCTAACATGGTGTGATATGGTACCCCAACCTGTCTCGAGGTTAACCTGGGCCACTGGGTAAACCCTGGTGTCCCCGTGGATACATGTTGTCTCCCAGTTTTTTCCCAGGGACCAACAAATTTGGGAGCGAGGCTGAGATAAGGGTGACTAAATTCCGGGAGTCCAATAGTCCTGAGACCATGGTGCCATTCACTATGATTTTACACATTTGGAGTTCCTCCCCATTAGTTGACACGGCGCTGCACAAAGAGGGAACTGCGGAGTGTCACAGAGCAGTCCATGGGTTCCGAGGCGCTTACATCTCCAGCATATAATACTCCGGGGCATCTCCTTGGGCTCTGGGTCTGGGCCTCCCATGGCCTTAGCACGACCCTCCCGGGGAGTCTTGGTCCCTGGCTTCTGGTCCTCCCAGTATGGGGATTTCAGGTTCCCTGGGCCCACCAGGGATCTCTCCATCACGTGGAACCTCTCTACGAATCCCACTAGGTCATCTGCCATCTGGGGGTCAACCTGCGCAACCCAACACTGTACAGAATGCAGAAGAGAGTTCATAAACGGGTCCATAACCACTCGCTCTACCATTTGTGCTGGGGAGCATATCTCTGGCTGCAGCCATTTCTGGACTAGATGTACCAAGGCAAATATCTGTGACCTAGGAGGTTTGGACCTACTGTACATCCAGTGGAGTACCCTCTGAGCCCGGACCGCCAACGATCAACAAGTCAGCAAGAGGTCATCAGTACATCTTGGTCATTGTTGATTATGCCACCCGTTACCCTGAAGCCATTCCTTAATGGAGCCAAGACGCGCCAGGATCTCTGCTTTTCATTTAGAATATTCCTTAGTGTCCTGTAAGGCAAGGTCGTAGTAGGCCTTTTGGGGCTCCCCGGTTAAGTAGGGGGCCAGAACCTCAGCCTATTCATCCGGCGGTACCACCTCCCGGTTGGCAACCCGTTCAAACACCGTAAGGAACGCCTCAATGTCATCTTCTGGAGAGCTTCCCTGACGGTCCTTCTAGCCAGATGACCCTCATCATGTGTTGGTGGAGCTGGAGTTTCCCGGGCCCACACAGCATCCGTCAATATGGCCATCTGTTGTATCAACAGCTGGTTGGTTGCTTGCTATGCCTGCATGGCTTTAGTATGCGCTTTCTGCTGCTACTCCGTGGCCTGTTTTTTCACCTGCATGGCTTCTGCATGAGCTATCTGCTGCTGCGCTGTGGTTTGCTGCTGCTGCAGATTCGCCAGAACCAGTTGCTTAATGAGCTCCTCCATGTTAGAAGTTGTAGCTTGGCTCTGTACTGCTGCTTTGACCTAGGTCATACAGGGTGGGTCTGTGCCCGTTTCCTCCAACCACTTGTAGGGATTTCACTCAGTGGTAGCACAAATAAAACGTCCTTGGCATTTGTTTAAGACTTTTGACTTTTATTTAGCCACAGTTCACACAGGAAAAAAAAACACATACAGTTTAACTTCAGCCCTGCAACAGAACATACACATTCCGTGTGGAGAACTCACAGTCTCTTGACCTGTAGTTGTTCATGGATTTCAGTCCTCACCCAGATCAGGGGAATGAGCATACGGCAGATTGTACGGCTGGAGCACAAGCTTTCCACCTCTCTCTCAGTCAGACCAAAGTGACTGGGATCCACACACCTTGATTCCTCAAACTTCCTGCCTTAAGTAGGCCTGGCCAAATCCTGGCCTGGATACATGGGAGCAGTCCTCCCACTCTATTCTTTGGTCTGCTCCAGTAAAAGCCTGGCCCAGATTGACTGCTTTTCAGCAGCCATACTACTGAAACCAAAACTAATTTCAGTACCATACCAATACTGACAAACAGCTAGCAGGTTTTACTTCACTGAGGTTAAGAACCTTGGTGACACCTATTGGCCATCCAAAACGGCACCTTGTGCCTTCTTACAAGGGTTAAACACCATTGGGGGGGGTGATGGCGCCCCCCGCGCTATAACCTCTGGGTATTAGCCATACATGCCAACTCTCCCGATTTGGGCGGGAGGTTCCCGCAAATGGGGGTCACCTCCCGAACCCCGGAAGGGTGAGCCAGTGGGCAGCGGGGGTCGTTCCTATGGGCAGGTGAGGCTGGAGCGCTTTACAACGACCACACAGAGTCAGTCAGCAGCTGCATACTCAGTGAAGCTGTCGGTACAGCGAAAAGGCAGGAGAGATCGTTCCCCTTCAGCCTTCTTCCTGGCATTCGCCATAGGGGGAATCAACCTGACTGTAGGGGGCACTACCTGGCTATAAAGGGCATCTACCTGGCTATAAGGGGCATCAGCTGGCTATAGGGGGCATCTACCTGGCTATAGGGGGTACTACTTGGCTATAGGGGCACTACCTGGCTATAAGGGACACTACCTGGCTATCGGGCCACTACCTGGCTATAAGGGGTACTACCTGGCTATAAAGGGTACTACCTGGCTGTAGGGGACACTACCTGGTTGTAGGGGACACTACCTGGCTATAGGGGGCACTACCTGGCTATAAGGTGCACTACCTGGCTATAAGGGGCCACTACCTGGCTATAAGGGGCTACTACCTGACGATTGGGACACTACCTGGATATAGGGGGCACTACCTGGCTATAGGGGGCACTACCTGGCTACAGGGGGCACTACCTGGCTATTATGGGCATTACCTGGATATAGGGGGCTACTATCTGGCTATTGGGGGCACTACCTGGCTATAATGGGCACTACCTGGATATAGGGGGCTACTATCTGGCTATTGGGGGCATCTACCTGGCTATAAGGGGCACTACCTGGATATAGGGGGCACTACCTGACTATAAGGTGCACTACCTGGCTATAGGGGGCACTACCTGGCTATAATGGGCACTACCTGGATATAGGGGGCACTACCTGGCTATAAGGGTCTACTACCTGGCTATAAGGGGCATCTACATGGCTATAGGGGGCATCTACCTGGCTACAGGGGGTACTACCTGGCTATAAGGCGCATCTACCTGGATATAAGGGGCACTACCTGGATATAGGGGGCACTACCTGGCTATAAGGTGCACTCCCTGGCTATACTGGGCACTACCTGGCTATACTGGGCACTACCTGGATATAGGGTGTACTACCTGGCTATAAGGTGCACTACCTGGCTATAGGGGGCACTACCTGGCTATAATGGGCACTACCTGGATATAGGGGGCACTAACTGGCTATAAGGGGCTACTATCTGGCTATTGGGGGCTACTACCTGGCTATAAGGGGCATCTACATGGCTATAGGGGGCATCTACCTGGCTACAGGGGGTACTACCTGGCTATAAGGGGCATCTACCTGGTTATAAGGGGCACTACCTGGATATAGGGGGCACTACCTGGCTATAAGGTGCACTACCTGGCTATAATGGGCACTACCTGGCTATAATGGGCACTACCTGGATATAGGGTGCACTACCTGGCTATAAGGTGCACTACCTGGCTATAGGGGGCACTACCTGGCTATAATGGGCACTACCTGGATATAGGGGGCACTAACTGGCTATAAGGGGCTACTATCTGGCTATTGGGGGCACTACCTGGATATAGGGGGCACTACCTGGCTATAAGGTGCACTACCTGGCTATAGGGGGCACTACCTGGCTATAATGGGCACTACCTGGATATAGGGGGCACTACCTGGCTATAAGGGGAATCCACCTGGCTATAGGGGGCACTACCTGGCTATAGGGGGCACTACCTGGATATAAGGGGCACTACCTGGCTATAAGGGACCACTACCTGGCTATAGGGGGCATCTACCTGATTATAAGGGGCTACTACCTGGCTACAGGGGGCATCTTCTTGGCTAGAGAATGCAGCTACCTGGCTAGAGGGGGCAGCTACCTGGATACAGGAATCAAATAACTACCTACAGGGGCCTATATAACTACATAATAGGGACCTATATTTCTACTTGTTGGGAGGCCTATATAACTACTTACATACTTAATAGGGGACCGAGATACATACCTATTGGGGGACCTATAACTCTACCTACCTAATGGGCGCTATACACCTACCTAGTAGTACCTGCATACTGTCTTAGGGAATTTAACTACTTCCTATATTAGTACACAAAACAAGACTAAAACTGGGTGCACATATGGGAGCCCCATACCCATTTGGGGGCACTTTTACTGTTTGGGACACAAGGGGGTAATTATTACCACTTGGGGCGCTATAGATGAGGAGTTTTTATAGAGATAGGAATTGGTAGAGAAGTGCCGATAAAGTGAGGAGTCTAAGATGTTTGTCTTGTAACATCTACAGTGAAGAGTTGTCACCGGGAGAAGATGTCATGGCTGTCTGGGCCAGATGGAGAAGAAGAAGAAGAGAAAGAGAACAACTCTTCAGAGACCTCTCCTGTAAGTGCCTGAGTGTAACTTTACCGCCTGTGTACACTGGTGTCTACCACTGTATGGTCACAGTATGGTGGTATATATAGTCTGTAGAGCCTGTGTACACTGGTATCTACCACTGTATGGTCACAGTATGGTGGTACGTACAGTCTGTAGAGCCTGTGTACATGGATATCTACAACTATATAATCACTGTATGGTAGAAATATTGATTGTAATGTAGTGGTTTAGGTTCAGCCACAGTTTGGCGGTATCTCCCAGCTCTCTTGGATGCTGAATAGGCTATCCAACAGTCCAGAAAAGCTGAGTGACACCAAAACCCTAATTTAGCTTTCTTCCAGAGCCGTTACACATGTTAGGTGGAGTGTGTGTGGCTTTTGGAAGGGGGAGTGGCTCATTAACAAGATGGGCGTGGTCACACACATTTTTGGCTTTGCCTAAGGAGTCCAGTAAAGGGGTGCCATCAGTGATTGATAGCCTTCCTTGTGTAAGTGTGCATACAGAGATACCTATTAATCACTGATAAGACCACCCACTGGACTCTTTAACCGAGCATAAACAGTAATTTAATTGAATAAATTACGAGTTCTGCTGAATCTTTGCCTATAACACTATCAGTCTGCTCAGTTCCTCCAGATAGCATGTTCAGTGTGACAGGTTCCCTTTAAGGCAAGCAGCACATCATTGCGGGCTTTGCCTGAACATGTGCAGTCTTGATGGGAGGTGCAGCTATGTAAAGATACGTGCCAGGAGATCTGATGTTGCAAGTAAGTGCTTGAAGACTTCTGCACTTGTATGAGCACTTCAGCCTCTTCAGTGTTTACAGATGCTCTGTCTATGGTGGTAGAGACACAAGATACTGCATCATTGTGCCATTAAGGTGGCAATTAAAGGGGTTGTCCTGCTTTTTTTTTTTAAAGCTAAAATTTGTACAGGGATGATGTATAAGATAAAAAAAAAAAAAAAATTCCCTCCACACTCAGCTCTGTTCCAATGGTTACACTGCCAGCTGCCTGCCAAGTTCTTCTGCTCACTTCCAGTCCGAGTAGTAGGTGTACAGGTGAAGCAGGTCCCGATTGCGATTTCCTGACATTAACACTGTGCGTTTTTGGTGCGTTTCTTTTTCTTTTTTCAGAAATGTACAACATTAAAGGGGTTGTCTCACTACAAGGATTGCTTTTTATGTTAAAGATCTTGCAAAATCAAGTCACTTTGCAATTTGTGTCCATTAACAGTAACCTATCTATTCTGAGATTTCCCCTCTTGTATGGGCTGCATCAGCTCCTGTGGTCACTATAGGTACAGACCTGATTGATCTCTCATGATAGGCTGCCAGCACTGGCTGCAGCCTAGTAGAAGCCAGTAAACACGCCCCTGAATTCAAAGTGAAACCAAGAAAACAGGACAAAGGTAAGATGAATCAATGTAGTGAGACAACCCCTTTAATTACTTGGCATTTCTACTAAAAAAAGCACTGTGTGAAAGCACCCTTAGGAGATGTGCAGATGGCATTTTGAATACATCTTTGCAATATTTAAAATGTATTGCGTTAAATGCTTCCAAAAATGTACCATAAGGTGTGGTATGTATTTGGATACATTTTCTAAGCTGCAGAAACGTATCCCTATAGTTTATATTGCCTTTTCAATGTATTAAACAGATCAAGAATTGACATGTACATTCTTTGAATGCATAGCGTTCAATCTCTGGTAAGATTGATGTGTTATCTACAGGTTGATACAAATCCAGCAATAACAAACATGTACGGTTTTCGTCCCGAAAATAAATTACGAACATTTCCACTTTTTGAAATTTGCACGGCTGTGTCTTTTCTGTGACCAATAACTTACGGACTTGAGTGAGGGTGCATTTTTTGCCGGTCGAAGTGTACTTTTTTTTGCTACTAGTTTGGAATACATGCCACTTTTTTGAGTACATTTATTCCAATTTTATTGGGACGTGAAATGACCAAAAAAAAACAGCAATTTTTTTCTTCTACGGTGTTCAGTGTACTTGATAAGTGATGTTATATTTTAATAGATCTGACTTTTTCGGACACAGCGATACTAAATATGTGTCACTTTTTAAATTTTTTTTATTTTTTTGTTTGTAAAATGGCAAAAGGGAGTGATTTGAACTTTTATTTTTTTTTATTTTTTTTTACACTTTAAAACTTATTTATTTTTTTACTTTAACTTTGAGTCCCCCTAGGGTACTTCACCACTAGGGTGTGCGATCGCATACAGCCTAATGCATTGTCATACAATGCATTATGGTGTACAAAGATGACAGTTTTACTACTTCCTGCCTGAATAAGGAAGTAGTAAAACAGAAATCATGGCGTTGATGGAAACCTTCACAAGGCTTCCAGTTGCCATATTAACTGATCGGGAGCCCGCAATTTTGCCGCGGGTGCCCTGATCGAAATGAGGGATGGTACGCACTATGACGCCAGCGCCCTCCTGCACTGTAACTGCCAAGTGTTAGCTGCAATTAACAGCTATAAAGCCCATTACTGTCCCAATACATTTTCCATATTGAAAAAAGTATCCAAGACACCGTTTGCACATACCCTTAGTGTTTGCTCCGTGTGAACATGCGCTTTTGGATGCTGGTTTGGGTCTGTCTAGATCAGAGGTTCCCAACCCTAGTCCTCAAGGCACACCAACAGGTCATGTTTTCTGGCTTTCCTTCGCTTTGCACAGGTTAATTCATTTTTGTCCGTGCATTCTGTGGGAGATCCTGAAAACATGACCTGTTGGTGTGCCTTGAGGACTGGAGTTGGGGAACACTGGTCTAGATGAACCCAAACACGCATCTGACAATGAGCAGTTTTTATACTGCTCACAATGTAAAACACATATCGGTGTTCACATGAGTGATTGTCGTTGCGTGCTTACATTGCGTCTTTCTGATCCATTCCAAGAATTGACATGTCAGTTCTTGGAGCGAAAAACGCAGCAGGAGCCCTAAAATAATGTCTAGGGTGCGATCCTGCTGCATCCAACAGCGCTGCGTGTTGGATCCGATCAACGCTACATTTTTGGATGCGATTTGGGGGTCCAACACGGACCTGAAATCTTATCCAAAAATGCCGTGTGAACATACACTTAGTGGTTTTTTTTTTTGTTGAATTTAATTTTTTTCTTAATGTTTTTTATTGTACACATCATGCCCCCATAAGTAACAAAATAAAGGGTAAAATTTTTTTTTATATATATATTTATTTCTGAATTTCCCTGTAACTGGCATTGAGACGTTAGCATGGGGTTGAAAGCAGATAGGTTTAAAACTCCTTCTAAAGTGTGCACACAGTAGGACAGATTTATCAGTCTTACAATGTGCTACATTTACCATAGTGTTCATAAATGTGGCGCAGGTTAAAACTGCCTAGTCTAACTTTATACCACTTTAAGTTGGCTTCCTTTTATGCCACTAACTATGACAAAGTTTTGGTGCATTTTTTGATGCAAGTCATTGCACACTAATCCACACCCCTTTTCATATGAAGACACACCCCTTTTGCTGAGGCCACGCCACTTTTGCTGGACAAGCTGCAGAAGTGGCTACAAATTGCCTAAAACAAATAAATGTGGTGTAAAGCATTTATGACATTGTTTTTGGCACAAATTGTGCCAGAATTCTGGCGCAACTGGCTTGATGAATGTGTCCCAGTGCTTATTTCAGAGCAGCTGCAGATGTTTTTTTTTTTTTTGTAGGTTGAATAATGTGATAATTTTGTATCATTTTTTTTTTTTGCTTATCCAATCAATTGATTGTTTGGAGTTTTTTTCTATTTTTTAGATTTATTAATATTTTTATATTTTTTTTACCTTCACTAAGGAATGTAATCATCTCAACACCGTGCAATACTGGTGTTTTGCAGTGTCTTATTCCATCAGTGTACACCAACAGCCATCTACAGTGCCTTGCGAAAGTATTCGGCCCCCTTGAACTTTTCAACCTTTTGCCACATTTCAAACATAAAGATATAACATTTTAATTTTTTTGTGAAGAATCAACAAGTGGGACACAATTGTGAAGTGGAACGAAATTTATTGGATAATTTAAACTTTTCTAAAAAATAAAAAACTGAAAAGTGGGGCGTACAATATTATTCGGCCCCTTTACTTTCAGTGCAGCAAACTCACTCCAGAAGTTCAGTGAGGATCTCTGAATGATCCAATGTTGTCCTAAATGACTGATGATGATAAATATAATCCACCTGTGTGTAATCAAGTCTCCGTATAAATGCACCTGCTCTGTGATAGCCTCAGGGTTCTGTTTAAAGCGTAGAGAGCATCATGAAGACCAAGGAACATACCAGGCAGGTCCGTGATACTGTTGTGGAGAAGTTTAAAGCCGCATTTGGATACAAAAAGATTTCCCAAACTTTAAACATCCCAAGGAGCACTGTGCAAACGATCATATTGAAATGGAAGGAGTATCAGACCACTGCAAATCTACCAAGACCCGGCCGTCCCTCTAAACTTTCATATCAAACAAGGAGAAGACTGATCAGAAATGCAGCCAAGCGGTCCATGATCACTCTGGATGAACTGCAGAGATCTACAGCTGAGGTGGCAGAGTCTGTCCATAGGACAACAATCAGTCGTACACTGCACAAATCTGGCCTTTATGGAAGAGTGTCAAGAAGAAGCCATTTCTCAAAGATATCTATAAAAAGTCTCGTTTAAAGTTTGCTACAAGCCACCTGGGAGACACCAAACATGTGGAAGATTTTTCTCTGAAATCGAACTTTTTGGCCACAATGCAAAACAATATGTTTGGCGTAAAAGCTACACAGCTCATCACCCTGAACACACCATCCCCACTGTCAAACATGGTGGTGACAGCATCATGGTTTGGGCCTGCTTTTCTTCAGCAGGGACAGGGAAGATGGTTAAAATTGATGGGAAGATGGATGGAGCCAAATACAGGACCGTTCTGGAAATAACCTGTTGGAGTCTGCAAAAGACCTGAGACTGGGACGGAGATTTATCTTCCAACACGACAATGATCCCAAACCTAAAGCACTTTCTACAATGAAATGGTTCACAAATAAACGTATCCAGGTGTTAGAATGGTCAAGTCAAAGTCCAGACCTGAATCCAATCGAAAATCTGTGGAAAGAGCTGAAAACAAACACTCTCCATCCAACCTCACTGAGCTCCAGCTGTGCGCCAAGGAAGAATGGGCAAGAATTTCAGTCTCTCAATGTGCAAAACTGATAGAGACATACCCCAAGCGACTTGCAGCTGTAATCGCAGCAAAAGGTGGCGCTACAAAGTATTAACTTAAGGGGGCCGAATAATATTGCACGCCCCACTTTTCAGTTTTTTATTTTTTACAAAAGTTTAAAACATCCAATAAATTTCATCCCACTTCACAATTGTATCCCACTTGTTGTTGACTCTTCACAAAAAAATTAAAATTTGATATCTTTATGTTTGAAGCCTGAAATGTGGCAAAAGGTTGAAAAGTTCAAGGGGGCAAAATACTTTCACAAGGCACTGTATATAAGCTTTGGTAAGGTCCATCATGTCTGCTGAGATGTCAGACCTGGGGGTGGGGCTTTTTCGGGCCCTCAGCTGCCAGGACAATTCATTGACAATCCACAATCATGTTGCTGAGGGAAAAGTTGATGGAAGGAACTTCATCTGTCTGTTTTAACCCCTTTAGGGCTATGGTTGCCTTTGCAGTTGCTGCAGGAGCCCAGCTATGCATATTAGTAGCCACAAGATCATTGTGACAAATGTACCTGGCAGAAGATAAAAAAGCCCTTGCTCATGAGAGATAGATATTACCTAGTGTTAAAAAGGTGTTCCATATCCTAACTTCCAGGTCAATTTAGCCGTGAACTGAAGGCATAAAAAAACTTTGACCGGATTGTTATTAGGCAGATGTTGCCTGTCAGATAATAATAACATTGAAGCGTAATAACAGATATTAAAAAAAAAAAAGTGTAAAAAAAAATAGTTTTGAATGTTAACCCCTTAAAGGTTCATTTCCATCTCTTAACTTGAAGGTTAGAAAATGAGAATGAGCCAAAAGAGAATGGAGAGGTGACCGCGCATGTGCTACCCTCTTTGTGATCCTCAATATAAGTTCTAAATACAGCTAAAAGAGTATGCTCAGCTGCATGCTGAACTTATAAATATGAACAATGGGAGTAGAGCATGCGTGGAAGCTTCTACGTTCAATGCAGCCAGCTTCTTCACATCTCTCTGAGCTAGGAGATGGAAAGAACCCTTTAAAGGGAATCTATCGTCATTTTTTATTTTTACTTATAAAAACAAGACCCTGATCCATATTCTTTTCTTCTTAGCCGTTTTGATTTTCTGATTGTAGATTTCTCAATTTAGTTGCCTGTATATGATTGTGGGGACAACATTCTTGTCTGAACTGCTTTAGCAGCAGTCAGAGAGATACTGTACAGCAGCTTCATGCACATAGGAGCCTTAAGACTGACTCGGTCCAATTGACTTCTATAGGAGAGTTTTCTAGGCACAGTGACCTGGGAAGAAATCAGTGTGCAGGGAGGGTGAACTGTCACTATCTCCTGTTATCTATACACCTCCTTTCATTGTGACCCTGCTTGAGCTGATAATGAGCAGACACTTAAAATTTTTCTCTACAGAACAGGACGTGTCAGAATATTATTAGGCTTAGTGGCCAAAGTGAAAACTGCAGGACTTAGGACTTTTTAAAAAATATTGAAAGTGATAAGGAAAATTAAAAAAAACATAACCAAAAATTCCTAAAAATATTTGTTTAACATAAAACGTTAAACAATTAGTCGTTAAACAATAAGTTGTTTTTTGATGACACATTCCCTTTAAGGGATTTTATAACTATCCTCTTGATTTACTTTCTATATATTTACTCTGCTATTATTACACTTCACTGTTAATATTACCTGGCAGGCAAAATCTGCCTAGTAACCATTCCGTCTTTCTATTCTTATGTCTTCAGTTCAAGGCTAAATTGACATTAAGCTCTAAACCACAATAGTTGACATGATACCACAGCCCTTGAATAGTCATGAATAGGCCGCCTAGTCCTACTGGTGGACTGAAGACGCAAGTAGAGTTCTCAGCAAATTTTAAGAATGTGTTCCTTTGTAATGGTTAGCAGAAAGTCCCCATTGTTTGAAAAAAACAGATGGTGGTGGCTTTAGAAAAAAAACAAAAAACTAAAGATAAATCCTAGAACTTTTTACGCGTTATGTCTTCAAAGTGTGACAGGTGACGGAACGGGTTTCTAAGCTTTTCCATTCATAATGGAAAGTCAGTCACGCTTGCGCACTACTCTCCATTCTGTTTTATGGAAGTTCTGAGTATAAGCGAACACGTGGCTCTGGATTTGGAAATCCTGTAGAACAGAATAAAGAGTGGTGCGCAAGCGTGACCTTTGGTGACCCGTTCCTGAGATAGCTGCAGGTTCCAGAGGTGGGATCTGCACCTATCAAACATTGATGACATATCCTATTAGTATCCTGTCAATGTATGAGATAGTAACACCCCACTAACTCCTTTCTGACAGCTGATCATAATATTTTGGCGCTTCATTTTTTTCCTCCCTGCCTTCCAAGAACCATAGTAGTATAATGTTGTACCGTGTTAGCCATAGAAAGTAGTAGAATAGTGAAGAAATCAGGCGATACCTTTTAGAGGCTAACTGAGTATATTTGATAGTGAGCTTTCGAGAGGACTAGCTCTCTTCTTCAGACTGATGTTATGCAACAAACTGAAAATACACAGACTTTTTATACACACAAGACATGGATATTCAAAGGATCTTAGAATTCTTAAAAATAACAAAATGCAAAATATGTACAGAAATTTTTTTAAAACCTGTAAAGAATTAAACGGGCCCGGGAAATTTTGGTGGAAGGGTGGAAATTAAAGGTTTTTTTTTTCTCTTATCTTAAATATTTTCCCAAACGGGGAAATTTTTGGTTGCACTCCAGTTCACAAATAGTTTGACAGAACGGCATGAATTTTTAAAACCCTTTTTGCAGATTTTTTAAATTTTTTTGCTTTAAATTTTAAATATTCCCTTTCCTTCCCCCCTCAGAGTCTTAAAACTCCCATTAAGACCGTTCCCTTTCCAAATTTTCCAAATGGAATGTTTTTTCTCCAGAAAAAATTTGCGGCCACGGGCAAAAAATCGGGTTCTTTTTGTTTTTAAAAGGGGTGAATCTGTGTGGAATTCATACGTTTTGGTTTGAGTCCTCCCTGTTTCCCCCACATAGAGGCCGGGGGTTTGGGACATTGCTTTACACAAAATCAGATCCCCAAACTTTGCAAAAACCCCGCAGGAAAATGTCCCCCTAATTCTGGCCCGTTGGGATTGGGGATGGGTACACTGCCACCAGTGTGGTTTTTTTGGCAGGCCCTTGCCCCCTGTTTTCTGCAGGGGTAGGTTCCAAATTTTTAAAATTTGGGGGCCTTTCAAAACGCCCCCGGACAATAATGCCCCCGCGGGGTTTGGTGGTTGCCAAAAGGGAGAGGAAGGGGGGCCGGGGAAAGGGTCTTTGATCTGTTGTCCCTTTTTTAGCCACAGGTTGAATTCCCTTTGGAAAATTTTTCCCTGGGATCTCCAGCTGGGGGTTGTAGGGGGACAACTGGGGAACTCGTTCTTCCTTTTTGGGGGGGGGTCCCTTTTATGTGGGGCGACGTCTCTTTTGTTTGGGGGCCCCGTTTTTTCTGTTTTGGTTGTCAGTAAATTTTTTGGTCTGTATCCAAGTTTAGAAATTTTGGTCCTCAGATCCAGAAGGTGCTTGTCCGGGTCTGCTTTTGTCGGAGCAAATACGATTGGGACCCTAAAAAACCCGGGCTGTATATAATAGACTGTTTTTGTGTGCTTGGGGGGGAAGCTGTTTTTCCTTAGGTAGGCCCTTTTTTTCTGTCGGGTTTTTAGTAAAAACTGATGTAGTAGCCGGGGGTCCCTTTATGTGTATTTTAGTATCCAAAAGTGGATTTTGCTTCGAAAAAAGGTAAGTTTAAAGGTTAATGGGGGGTGAAAGTTATTAAGTCATTATTTAAATTTGAATTAGGGCCTCCCCCGCCCGCAAATTTCCCGATGCCAAAAGATATCTCAAAAATAACGGAGGTTTCATCATGGGGTTTGGGGTTGCATGTTTAAAATAAGGGGTCCTTTTAGTGCCGCCATAAAGAGATTTTCATATTGGGGCCCCAAAAAAAATCTGGGGCCCCATGGAAGTTCCCCCTTTTTCTGTTTGATACAGGTCTTTTCCAAAGGGAAAATAGTTGTGGCTGAGTATTTTAACTGGATGGCTGTGGACTGTTTTCCCTTTGGGGGTGTCCTTTTTTCTCTAGGGCACCTGACAAGCGCAAAAAACCCTCCTTTTGGGAATGTTTGTATACAAGGGTTTTCATCCAAAGGGCCAAAATGGGGCCCCCAGGAAAGGGACCCCAGGGGATTGATTTTTTAAAAGTTCTGTTGGAGATAGAGAGAGGGCATGAAAGTCAGAGACAGCGGACAGACAGTTTACTGGGGTTTTGTAGCAGGGGGAGTACCTATATTTTTTCATTTTGGTTTTTTGAATTTTTTTAAGAATTCCTTTTTTAAAAGGGGAATTTTTTTTGAAAATATCCAAATCCCCTTTGAAAAAAAATTAAAAAAAAAAAAGGTCTGTAGTAAATTCTAATTTGTGGGAAGGTTTTTAACCAACAAAAAAAAATTCCCTTTTAAGGGGAAAAAAGGGGTTTTTGGGGGGCCCTCTTCGGAAAAAAACTTTAAAAAGGGTACAAATTAATACCTCAAAGGGGGGTTAGGCCCCCTCTTTTTTTTAAAAAGGTTTCCTGGCCCTTTTTTATTTCCCTTCCAAAAAATTAAAAAAATAAATATTTCCAAAAGGAAAAAAAAAACCCCTTTCCTATTAACCCTTTAAAAAAGGGGGTTTTTTTTTTTTTTTTTGCCCCCCTTTTTTAAAAAGGGGTTTTTAACCTTTTTAAAATTTTTAAAACCATTTTGGAAAAAACCGGGGAAAAAAGGCCCCATTAAAAAAAATCAGGGGCCGTTTTTTTTTCCTAGGCCTAAAATTGGCTAAAAGGGGCCAGGGGGAGGTGAAAAAAATTTCGCCCCCAACCCCCTCCCACGTAACATAATGCGCCAACAATGGGAAAAACAGTGCATCACCACAACCAAATCCAAAAACAACAACAAAACTTTACCACAATGTGCTACGAAAAAACTACTAAATAATAGTCATACAGTTACCAAATAACAACCCCCCTACCAAACCCAAACCCGAAACCCCAGGGGTAATAAAACCAATTCCTACTAAACCTCAAAAACCCCCAGCAAACATAGTGGGCCGAATACCCCGACAAAAACCCCCGGGGACCACAATATCCCCCCAGCACATAGTGGGCCGGGAAAACTGCGACACCGTGACCCCCATATCACCAGCACAAAGTGACCCGAATACTGCACCCATGACCAAAATATCACCACCACAAAGTGACCAAATACTCGACACCGTTACCACATAGTGATCGAAAAATACTGTCACACCATGACCACAAAACACCGCACAAGTGACCAAAATTAGGGAATGCAAACCATTATACAAAACTAATATTACCGGCATACAGTGCCCATACAGTGGGATAATACCACGACACAGGCCGCAGCATATAACGTTTACAGTAAATTACATCCACACTTAAGAGACTCCTGAAGAGTTTTCTCTTTCTCTTCTTTTTTCTCCATCTGTCCCAGACCCATGACTTTTTTCCCCGGCCCATTTTTCACTTAAATATCAAAAAAAACATCTTGACTCCTCACATTATCAGCATAAGCCCCGTACCCAGGAACCCCCTTACCCGTTGATCCCCTTTGTACAGGAGATCCCCCTTGTACTAGTAACCCCCCCCCTTGTAGCCATAGAGGGGCCCCTTGTATCAGTACAGCCCCCTTGTGTAGTACTGCCCCCCTGTACCATACACCCCCCCCCAAAATTTGTAGCCATAGATGCCCCCTGTAGCCAGAAAGGGCCCTGTAACCAGTAATGCCCCCCTTACCAGTAAATGCCCCCTGAAACATAATCCCTCCCGTAGCCAGTACATCCCCCCCTTTACCGTAGACCCCTTATAGCCAGTACAGCTCCCCTGTAGCCAGTACAGCTCCCATGTACCATACATGCCCCCCTTGTAGCCAGTAATGCCCCCCCCGTAGCCATAAATACCCCGTTGCCATAATCCCCTGAACATTATAAAAAAAAAAAATTACTCACCCGACAACACCCCCGTCCAGCTCAGGAGCTCGAGCGGGTTAAGTGGCGTGAGCATCACCCACTTACCGCACCACCCCGGGCTCCTATTGGCCGGGCACCCCCCTGCGACGCGAACAGGGGGGGGATCAACAGAACGATCCCCTGCCTCCCCCCCCTTAACGCAGCTGCACACCAGTGTTTTCAGCTGCTGAGTGCCCCTTGCCCGTTAAAAAAGGGGGGCCGGCAGAGCCAGGGGAAAACCCGGGGCGGGCGGGGCGCTGCTTAGAATATACTGGGAATTGGGAAAAAAAATTGAAGGGGGGTTATGAGTAAAAAAAACAAAAAAACCATACTTGTACCATGTTTGCAAGGGGAGGAGGAGAGTTTTTATGGCGTTCCTTTTATGGTAAAAATTTGGGGTTACTTACCGCGGGTTTCAACATTCCACAATACAATTAGGAGGGTTCTTTTTATGGTTTGATACTTTTATAAAAACCCAAATATTCTCTATTTCTTAAATTGTCGCAGCAACGCCATTTTCTGCAACCAGTAACTCTGTAGGGTGAAGTGTAGTTTTTGATCACATTTTTTAGGGGATAAATGATGTTATATTTCAATAGAATAAAAAAAATAAAAAATAACTTTATTTAATAGCCCAAAAAATTTTTGCACACTTTAACAATCTAAGAAATTACAACAAAAAAAACATTACACAGTGAAAGCTACTTACAGGTAGACACAGGGTGGGGCCCTCTCGAAGAGCTTAAATAAAAGAGGTGCCTGGGGAAACAAGGGGGGGGGGGGCTAAATTTACAAGGCCCACCATGTTTTTATAAAAGGGGGAATTTTAAAATAAAGGGGGGGGGGAACCGCCACCATGACGTACACAAATACAAAAATACCGTGAGTCCCGTTGGGGATTTACAAAATGTGTGTGATAGAAGGAGGGTTTACAATTAGGTTTTTTTGGTAGGCCTGCCTGAGGAGATTTTTTCCCAGACACTTTTAAAAACTACAAAGGGCTGGGATTTGCCTGATGGACTGGTAGGATATTTCCACAAATGGGGCCAGGGTCCAAAATCTTGAAAGGGGCATGGAGGTTCGAGATTTAGTCTTATTTGATGTCCTACTGAGCGAGAGGGTTTTCAGGTGGTAACAGAGATAGGGAGGAAAGTATGGGGGTGCAGCACGTGGGACTTTAGGGGTTTAAAGTGATGAGTTTATCTGTATTTTTGTAGGGAGGGGCAACCATTCAGCATGACACAGGTAGAGGCACATAAGCGGCTGAAAAAAGAAAAGGGCCGGCGCTGCATTCAGGATGATTGGAGGGGGGGAGATTTTTAAGAAGGGAGACCGATAAGCAAGGAGTAAAAATGCAAGACGAAATAAAAACAACAATGAGATTTTTAGTTGTTTCCCAGTGAAAAAGGACGGATTCGGAGATTTTTCTTGAGTAAAGTGACAGGAGGGGGCAAGGGTTTTGATATATGGGGGAAGGTCAGATCGGAGTCAGAATAACCCCAAAGACAGCGGGCCTGCGCCAGGATTATGGTGATGCCCACACGAGAGAGAAAAGCAAGGGGTTGGTTAGTGATGGGGGAAAAAAAAGGAAGTTGGGTTTTGGGGTGGGGTTTGGAGATAGAGAAGGAAAAGATGTCAGAACGCGAATAGACATCACTGGGTTTTGTAGCGGGGCGGGAGTGAGGTCTCGGGAAAGGTGTAAAAAAGTGTCACACGTAGAGATGGTAGGGGGAAGCCAAATCTACTATTTGGCCAAGGGGGCTGTATAGATTGAGAAGAGGAGTGGCCAAGAACGCCCCTAGGACCCCAACGGCAAGAGGAAGGGGGAGGAATAAACCTGCAAATGAACAAATAAAAAGCTTTAAGAGGTAGAAAGAACCAAGCGAGGCAGTGTCCGGATGCCAATGGGTGGCAGCTGAGGAAAGAGGTGATCAACAGTGTCAAACCTGCAAAGATCCAAAGAACAAACAACGAGTATTTTTCCCCGAGATTTAAACAGTGTGGAATCGTTAGAACTTTAACTAAGAGTTTTTTTGGAGTGTAAAGGGGCGGAAACCTATTTGGGAGAGGGGCCCGAAAGAGTTTGCAGAGAAAGCGGATTAGCAGAGTAACCAAACGTTCCCGAAGTTTAGAGAAAAAGGGAAGGTTTGAGCGGGCGGTAGTTGGCACACAGAAGGGTCCGGGGGGGTTTTTTTATAGGGGAGTTAAAATGTTTTAAAGGAGGGAAAGGAAACCCCGTGGAAAGGAGAGACAGAGCAGTAAGGGGAGAGAGGAAGCTGGAAAATGACGAAAAGGTGGAGGGAAGGGGGGGCCCAAGCAGGTGGGGGGCGAGCAACAGGAGAAACCCGGATCTTTTTCTCTGCTTGGTCAAGAGCTGGGAAAACATAGAGGAGTAAGGGGGGGGGCAGGAAGGTTTGCTTTGGTTTTGTGATAATGTTTTGCCGATACTGCAAATTTTTTCTTGAAAGATTTGGGCCCGGTCCTCACACAGGGTCAAGACCGGGCCTACTTTAGGCCCAAAGGGAGGGATGGGGTCAAACAGGCCCTTTTGGGTTGTTGGTAAGGGTTTAAAAGAGGGAGGTGAAATATTTTTTTTTTGGCGCTGTGAAGGGCAGTGGATAATCCTGAGCAGAATTTTAATGGGGAAAGTCTGCAGGGTTTTGACTTTCTCCACAGACGCCCGCAATCTTGGGGCATCGTTGCAGAACCGAGCTGAGGCGTGGCCCAAAAGGGTGCGGGGGGGCTGACCGGGGTTGGGGTGGGGGGGGGCCAATAGTCCAGGGGTTTTGAGAGTTTTTGTTTTTAATGTTTGACACCAGGTCAGGGCAGGAAGGAGGAGATTGGGGGGCATGAGGACTTATGGGTCTATGAGTTCCTGTGGGTTAATGGGGGGCGGGGTATTTTTTGATGGGGAAAGGGGAGGGTGCCAGAGAAGGCGAGAATTGAAGTTAAAAGAATAAGGGTTTTGTTTCAGAGAGAGCATAAGGGGAATTAGTGAGGTTAGAAAGGATGAGAGACGACAAAAACCGACAAGAGAGTTCCCATCCTTTGGGGGGAAAGGCTGTAAAAGCAAGAGGCCAAGAAAGAGGTCAGTGAAAAAACGAGAGGCAAAGGAGACAGGGGCATCAATGGGGATGTTTAAATCACCCATATGAAAGGTGGCATTTCAGAAGAGGGAAAAAGGGGAGCCAGGCCCGAAAATCCAGAAACGGCGGGTGAGCCGGGAGTCTGTACCAAATGCGACTCGATGGGGAAAAAGGCCAAAAAAATCTAATGGTGTGGAGCTCAAAGGGGGGGGGGAGGAGGGAGCAGGAGAAAAACCGGAAGTGCAGTTGAAGAGAAGAGCCGACCCTCCCCCCCCGTTTCCCGTTCCGGGGGGTTTGGGTAAATGAGGGCCCCCAAGGGGAGAGCGGAAGGGGGAAGCGGTGTCAGAGTCTGGACCATTTTTCGTAGGCCCGCGGTTGAGGGAATTAGAAAGGGAAAAAGGGTCATAACGCATGAGTTTGTTTTAACAGATGGGGCGTTCCCCCCAGGCACATTTAAAAAGGGGGGGGAAAGCATACGCGAATAGCGAGCAGGTTTGCAGGGTTTCTATGGGGGGGAGGGGGAGGGAAATGGGGGGCAGTAAAAGGAGGGCCGGGGGTTTGGATGATTCACCGCAAAAGAAGGAGGAGAAAAGAAAAGCGACAGCAGAGGTTTAAGTGTGATTTTGACGGCGTTTTGCAGCAATCAACAGGGGATTTTTGGGGGTTTAAAAAGGGGGAAAAGTGTTGGGATGTAACATGGTGAGGGAGGGTAGGGCGATAAGGAAAATTGTCAGGGGGTGATTGGAGGTAAAGTAAAGGAGATGCGCAAGGTAGAATAGAATAGAATGGATGTTTGCGGATACAGCGATACAAATTATGTGTAGCATTTTCATTTTTTTATTTGTAAAAGGGCAAAGGTGGTGATTTGAACTTTTAATATTTTTTTACTTTTAAAACACTTCTTTTTTTTACATTTAGTACCCCAAAGGTACTTGATCACTAGGGGGCTTGATTGTTCGTATACCTTTCTGCATTATGTAAACAATGCAGTAGGGTGTACCAAGATGGCGGTTCTATTACTTCCTGCTTAATGTACTTTATCATGGCCTCCATTGGGCTCCCAGCTGCCATGATAACCGATCCCCACAACCGCAATCTTGCCGTGAGGATGCCGATTGGAGGGAGGAACAGTGCGCTGCACTGTTCCTCATTCATTTAGACACTATGATCACTGTGGGATCAAAATGGTAAAACAGTTGGGATTGGAACCGGCTCCATTTCTAGCTGTAAGTGGCTAGTGGTCAGCCTTCCCGGAGCACGGCGTGAGGTAAATTAGCAAATGATACGATCTACTGAAGTACAGAATGACTAGGTCCACAGAGTACATTATATTTGTTATGTATCCCAGGTACTCTCATTAAACTATATTGCATAAGTGTCCTCCACTCACTTCCACCTCTCCTTCACTCACTTCTACTCTTTGCATGTTGTATTTTTGCCAGAAAAAAATATTCAGCAAAAAAACTGCATGTATTTTGTTAATATTTATTTTGGGAGGTGGATTGTTTTCTAAAATGATATGTATTGGAACATGCATTTTTTGGTACCAATTAGCCTTGGGAACTTAGCCTAAGGGTGCATTTACACGGCAAACACCAAATACCAGTTGGATATCCCGACCGATACTTAGTCTTTTTTTTGGCATGTAGGAGACCAGTTTTTTTTTGGTTTGCGGTTTGCGGATTCAAGCCGTCCCCCTTCGCACCCACATTTTCATGTTCTGCCCGAAAACCTGGCAGAAGAATGAACTTGTTTTTCGGACCGCCGGCAGTGTAAAAAACCATCCAGCAGGAAATTCGTGCGGGACTGCTGCACAAATTTTCTATTAAAGTTTACGGGGGAGCGTTGCTTGTCGGTTTTCAGATGGTTTGTAAAACTGCAATCTGTCTCGAAAACAGACCAATAGCCCTTGCCATGGGGACAAGTCCTAAGGAGGATTCTCTTGTAATTTTCCTTTCTTTCCTTCTTTTTCTGTAAAATTAATTTGGAAAAATTTCAATAAAAATCCTAAATCGAAAAAACAAAGCAAAAATGCTTCCTTTTAGAAAAACACATCTTTTAAAACCACCTAAAATTCTGTGATTGTTAGATGAATCTTGTGGTGCCATTGTATTCCTCAGTTGCTGCAGTTCTTTCAGGGTTAATGCTACAGTTTTAAAAACCATGCCATTGTCAGAGGAACTGTGTGAACAGGATTTTACAAAATATGTAGTTGTGAAGTCATGCAAGTGACAATTCTAAGCTCAGAAAGTTTGTGTGTGTGTGTGTGTGGGGTGGAACCTCACCCATATAAGAGATGCTTTTTTGCCAATTGCTGAATTTTCCATGTAGAAATGGCTGATGTAATAGTACCTCGGTTATACCACAGTTCTCACTGAAAGTAACATGAAAAAGCAGACGGGGACTTAAACTACAGAACATAAGTTGTAGGGTCAAAAATAGACTATACATCTGTTAGTTTACAGATTTACAACTGTTGTCTTAAGAACCTAGATGAACATGCAATGTAAAATGCTGGTATCAAGTTATTTATGGGTCCGTCTATTCCCTGGTGGTTATATAAGTTATATTTGTTTCAAATTCATTGAATTGTAGAACAGTAAAATCACTGCCCCCCTTTCTCAATCTAACTGGATGCAGCAGCTATCTGCCAGTTGCAGTAGCACAAATACCAGGCAGCCTAGCCATTTAGGGTATGTTCACATGGCTTATTTGGATGCTGTTTTGGACGTGGTTTTCTGAGTGTTTCCACGCCCCAGACAGCATCCAAAATGCCCCAGTTCATTGCATTGATTCCTATGTAAAACAGCGTTATACACTCACCGGCCACTGTATTAGGTACACCATGCTAGTAACTGGTTGGACCCCCTTTTGCCTTCAGAACTGCCTCAATCTTCGTGCATAGATTCCCACAAGGTGTTGCACGATGTAAATTTGGGTACCAAAGGGGGGCCCAAAGAGTCCAGAAAATTTCCCCCCCCCTGACACCACCCCCAACCACCCTGAACCGTTGATAAAAGGGCGGGGATCCTGCTTTCATGTTTGCCCAAATTCTACCCTACCACCGAATGTCGCACGGGAATCAAACTTCAGACCAGCCAACATTTTCCAATTTTTTCTACTGTCCAATTTCGATGAGCTTGGCAAATTGGAGCCTCATTTTCCCCTGTTCTTAGCAAAAAAGGAGTGCACCCGGTGTGGTCTGCTGCTGCTGTACCCCTCCCTCAAAGTTCGCCGTACGTCTTCAAGATGTCTTCTGCCTACCTTGTTTTTAACGGTGGCTATTTGGTACTGGCCTTTTTATCAGCTGAACCACGCCCATTCTCCTTTGACCTCTGGCTCAACAAGCATTTCCGCCCACAGGACTCCCGCTCACTGGAGTTTTTTTTTTTTCGACCATTCTTGAAAACCCTAGAGGGTTGTGCGTGAAACCCGGGAAATCACAGTTTCTAAAATACTCAGACCAGCCCTTGGGCACCAACAACCATGCCACTTTTCAAAGGCCTCAAATCACCTTTCTTCCCCATCGATGCCGGTTTGAACGCGGGAATGTCTTGACCAGTCTAATCCAAATCACTGAGTTCCCCGCCAGGGAGGGCTGATTAGAAATTAATGTTAACGAGCATTGGACAGGTGTACCAAATAAAGTGGCGGTGGGATGAGTTCACACATGACAAGGCTTTTACGCGCTTCTTTGGAAGCTGGTTTGGACACTGAAAAAGAAATGTCATGTAAATTCTTTAAGCGTGTTTAAGGCGCGTTTTTCAGCGCATTGTTTTGACCTGGCTATTAATTTATGTGGGTGAAAACCTCATCCAAAAACGTGCCGAGAAACACGTCTAAAACCCCTTCTGAAGAAGCGGGTTTAGGGCGAGGTTTTGATGCTGTTTTGGGAGCGGAAATGCTCCAAAAACTGCTTCCAAAACAGCATCAAAATCAGCCTTGTGAATATACCCTTTGCCTCTGCTCAGAGGCATTACCTCAAAGGGGTGTTCTCACCATAGACTTTGATAGCACACACATATCATGGGCATCACGAGGCAGGCCAAAGCCCCTGTGTCAGACCGTGGACTGTCTTTGTCCCCCGGGGCCGCTGTTACTTATTTCTCCCCGGTCCTGCTCTTCTTCCGCTCGTTGTCTCTGGCTGGCGTGCGCATACCGACTCTACCCACCCACATGATATTCAATCACCAGGTGCTGGACCCTTTATTAATCACATACCTTAACATTCCCGCCAGTGTATTGATGTGTTTTCCTTGAGTCTTTTGTGTTCACGTTTATGCTATCAAGACTTTGACCTCTGATTGTGACCCCGACTATTCTCTACTTGCCGCCTGCCATGATCCTCTGCGAATGACCCTATCACTTTTGCCAGCCCTAGCCTTTCTCTCTACCGACCATGTCTTGTCTCCTCCTCCTGTACCATGCATGCACATTTGCTACCGCCACGAGCAGCCATGTCAGGGAGTCCATCCTAATTTGCATCGTTCTCTGGTGAATACCAGGGGGCTCCTTAGACCCTACTACCTGCTATGGTTCGTTGTCATCTCTCATGGTGACTCAGAGGATTCACTACTGTCACCCACAACATTGGGAAGTTTTCTCCATTCTGTTCTATGAGAGTGCCAAGTACAGGTAAGAGATGTGTTCGGCTGTACTCGCCAAGATCGGGTGAGACCTGAACCTATTAGACTTTGATGGCGTATTCTACCAATATGCCATCAACTCTATGGTGGGAACACCCCTTCAAGAACAAACCTACAGACCATATGCCTAACTCGCTCATAACTCAGGGACTGCATGTATATAGACTGCTGTAGGACTGCCACGTGTCCTACGGGAGTTAAGGGAGTTAAGTAATGTGATAGTTAGGCCCCTATTATTAATATTTATGGACTGTATAATAACGGGGTATGTCCCAAGGGATTGGCGCATAGCAAATGTGGTGCCAATATTCAAAAAAGGTGGTCAAAAAGGGATCCAGGGGGAAATATAAGGCCAGTAAGCTTAACCTCTGTTGTGTGTAAAATGTTTGAAGGTTTTCTAAGAGATGCTATCCTGGAGTATCTCACTGAAAATAAATGTATAACGCCGTTCCAGCATGGGTTTATGAAGGATCGGTCCTGTCAAACTAATCTCATCAGCTTCTATGAGGAAGTTAGTTCCAGACTGGATCAGGGTGAAGGACTGGATGTCATATATTTGGATTTTTCTAAAGCATTTGATACTGTTCCACATAAAAGGTTGGTAAGTAAAATGAGAATGCTTGGACTGGGGGAAAATGTGTGCAAGTGGGTAAGCAACTGGCTCACTGATAGAAAAAAAGGTGGTAATTAATGGTGCATACTCAGACTGGATCCTTGTTACTAGTGGGGTACCACAGGGCTAATTATTGGACCCTATCCTTTTTAACATTTTCATAAATGATCTTACACAGGGATTGCACAGTAGAATATCAATCTTTGCAGATGATACTAAGCTCTGTAAAGTAATCAACACAATAGAGGATAATGTGTTATTACAAAGGGATCTGGATAGGTTGGAGGCCTGGGCAGAGAAGTGGCAGATGAGGTTTAACACTGATAAATGCAAGGTTATGCACATGGGGAGGAAAAATCCATTACATGTTAAATGGAAAAACGCTGGGTAAAAGTGACATGGAGAAGGACTTGGGAATCCTGGTGGACAGTAAACTTAACTGTAGCAGCCAGTGTCAGGCAGCAGCAGCCAAGGCGAATAGGATCATGGGTTGTATTAAAAGGGGCATAGATGCACATGATGGGAACATTATTCTCCCAATATACAAGTCACTGGTTAGACAACACATGGAATATTGTGTACAGTTTTGGGCACCAGTGCACAGGAAAGACATTGTAGAGCTTGAACAGGTACAAAGGCGGGCAACAAAAATAATAGAAGGACTGGGTGGACTGCAATACCCAGAAATATTAGCAAGGTTAGGGTTATTTAGTTTAGAGAAAAGACGGCTTTGGGGGGACATAATAAATATGTTTAAATATATTAAGGGTGTTACGGTAGTCCCTGCGACCCCCGTGTCAGGTCGCCGGCACACCCGCACCGCCACAGCTGCGGCCGGCGGCGCATCCCGAAGTGCTCTGAGTCCCATTTACCTCGCCAATCTCGAGTTTCCGTCCCGGCGCGCCCTCCTGCTGCCTGCTTCACGATTCTGTACCGCGCAAAACCTCGGCTGCCACTGCAAGCAAGTCACGCCAGGGGTAGCGACCTGGTAGCAATCCGCCGCAGCAGGTCCATCCCGCTTTGCGGCGGGCTCTGGTGAAAACCGGACCTACTTAGACTCCGCTCCCTGGCGTGGCTTGCACCATCGCTTGTGGTGGTCCAGAGGATCTACTACCACGTCCGTTACAAAGGGCCAATATAGAGATATCGCTAAAGATTTATTTATACCCAGGACTGTATCTAGAACAAGGGGGCATCATCTATGGCTTGAGGAAAGAAAGTTTCTACATAAACATAGAAAGGGATTCTTTACTGTTAGAGCGGTGAGACTGTGGAACTCTCTGCCAGAGGAAATTGTCATGGTAAATTCACTAACAGAGTTCAAGAAGGGCTTGGATGCATTTCTGGAGCGTGATAATATAACAAGTTATAGGGACTAAGATTCTGAAGAAGGGTCTGGATACATTTCTAGATTTAATAATATAGCAAGTTATAGTGACCAGGATTCTGGAGAAGGGTCTGGATACATTTCTAGATGTAGTATAACAAGTTATAGTGACCAGGATTCTGGAGAAGGGTCTGGATACTTTTTTAGATGTAATATAACAAGTTATAGTGACCGGGATTCTGGAGAAGGGTCTGGATACATTTCTAGATGTAATATAACAAGTTATAGTGACCGGGATTCTGGGGGAAGGGTCTGGATACATTTCTAGATGTAATAATATAACAAGTTCTAGTGACCAGGATTCTGGAGAAGGGTCTGGGTACATTTCTAGATGTAATATAACAAGTTATAGTGACTAGGATTCTGTAGAGGGGTGGTTGATCCAGGGATTTATTCTGATTGCCAGATTGGAGTCAGGAAGGAATTTTTTCCCTAGCATGAGGACAATTGGCTTCTACCTCATGCCTTTCTCTGGATCAACACTTTAACACTTTAGCAACACTTTAGCAAAATGGGCTGAACTGGATGGACGCATATCTTTTTTTTCGGCCTGACAAGCTATGAAACTATGAATATGTACAATCTAATGTGTTTAAAAGTTTTGCTCAACTATGTACTGATCAAAGATAAGCTTCTGTACGACTATTTTTATCAGTTTCTCCAGCTGCAAATGCCTTAAATGCAAAGGCCAGAGGGACACTGTTTAATTGCATCACATTCTTTACTGGATTATGTAGCTAATTCTGAAGAGCTGATGGGAGCTTTATCCACTATTTACACACAACTCCTTTTATCCATTTGCATAAATTCCTATTATAAGAAGTAAATTGGAAACGGATTTAGGGCTAATTTCTGACAAGGAATGGGCTGAGGTAATAAAATAACAAGCACAATATCCAAATGTGAAGCCCAAAGAGGATCAGATATATTTTGTGCATAAAATCTGATTCACAGCAGAATTCAGTTGTACAGAATGTGGTATGATTGACATGCTTTGACTATATTAAATGTGGGAATATGTGTGTAGGTATATTTTGCTGATATATCAGCAGAACCCAAAATATTTCTACTGGGTTTGTTGGGAACAGTGTCAACTTGGGGCGCCTAGTGTCCACCAGTGGATTTGGATCTTGGAGCCCACCAGTGGAGTTGGTTCTTGGAGCCCACCAATGGAGTTGGTTCTTGGAGCCAGTCAGTGGAGTTGGTTCTTGGAGCCAATCAGTGGAGTTGATTCTTGGAACCCACAAGTGGGTTTGATTCTCAAGTCCCACCTTATAGCTACTATACATTGTACATGACTGCACATGACTCTTCCTCTTGCTTTATGCCTCTTTCTTTGTCTTTCTTCCTGAAAAGCACCACCATGCGTGCTATTCTCAATGACCCACATTGCCCAGGGACCCACTGGGGGGTTTTGCTGCTTCCCGGTGTTATCAAAATCAGAGAGAGTAATATTTCTTCAATGTTTATTTGCGTAAATCGACTTCCAAATTAATTACATTTAGATTTTTAACAATATTATATCACACCCCATTAATGAACCAGGTCCCCAATACAGATGTTTTTCACTAAAAATCACTTTCCTAATTGTAATCTAAACTCTTAAACTAATATGTAAAGTAATACTAATTGAATTTATGAACACCTTCAACATATTAGAAACCCGGGACATTTAAATATATCTTGAGCATCTAGACATTTTCTCACTGCACACAATGGAGATATTTCATCTTTCTTTTTCTTTGGTATAGAAAAAGTAAAACTTAATTTTTAGGTGGGGTAATCTAAAACAATAGCTTTTGAAACGAGAAGCTTTTTGGATTTTTAAATTAAATGCCAGAGTACCATTTGGCTTGAATTATAGAAATGATCTTTTGTATCATTATTAATCATTGCTTGTCTTTTTGTTCTTAACAGACCCTTTTTTTTTTCTCCTCTTTCTCTCTCTTCTTTATATTTTTTTTTTTTTTTTTTTACTATATGACGTGTTAGCCAACGTCACTTCCTGTCATGAATATTTAAATTTAGAGTGAACATGTATGTTATTGTGCCATGAGTAAGGGTGCATAACCCGAAACGCGTAGGCTGTTTACAGACTTTTGTCATGGAATTTTAAACTATATAAATAAAGTATAGAATTTTTACAAGAAGGAGCCGGAGGACATTCACAATTTAATGAGAGTCAGCCTACCTATCTGGTTTAACCGGATGAGGAAGGCTATTGAATTCAAATATGGCATGATATGCCAATCTAAAATCTTTCATTGGCTATAGCCTTACGTATCCTTAGCCAACCCTCTAGCACTGTCTGAGAAGTTACTTCCTCTAAAAGCTTTGTTTCCCATTTGGAAAACATTTTATTGTTACCTGAATCTTCCCCCTTGGGATCATGAAGACCTTGGTAAAGGGAAAAGAGAGAGAGTAAGTAGCTGTATCTGGACCTATTAGCGAACCAGAGCAATTAGCTTTCGCCAAATTACTAATTACAGGGACTTTAGAGATGGCGCTATTCCATACTTTAAACAAAAGTCTGAGATGCTATAAAGCGATTTAGCCTGTGGTTCCATCAGATCAGAGACTATGATTTCAGAACTTTGTCATCGTGGTTCTTCAAAAATTCTGGGTTTTCCCAGAGAGGGAGATATGTGCTAGCTTTATAAAGTATTTCAAATAAGGTTCTACAATTTCTCCAACATGCAATCTTGTTTCTGAGAACTAAGCTGTTACTTTGAGTTGAAAAAATATAGTATGTAATACTGCTGTTAATGACCAAAGTACTTGCCAAGTCTGACTCCAGTTGTAAAGTAGAACAAAAATTTGTGCCCTTAACCCAATATTTCCCCCTTGTGGAATTAAACTGGCTAAAATACATCCATGGATATTCAGAACAAGCCCTCCAAATTTACATAAATTTTTTTGATAGTTATAAGCGATCGCCTGCATTTCTAAAGAAGGTGGAAAACACAGATTCCAATTTTGTAAGATCTAAATGTTTCAATAACAAATGAATAGTTTGTATTTGGTATAATAATTTCAAAAAGTTGATCATCTTAACTAAGTGGCAACAAGTTAGCATAGGAAGTGGAAGGTGAACCCTTTGCGACAAATCTGAACAAATTACGCATTAGCAGAATGGATTCTGCGGTCTTTTCCATATGGATGCCCAAATATTTTATTGAATTGACAGCCAGGGAAATGGGGGGAGGATCAATTTCAGAAATTTTAAGTTAAAAACATTGAAAAAAATAGGTAACAGCTCAGATTTCTAACTGTTTACCTTAAACCCTGACTATGACCCAAATTTCTGTAAGATGTTAAAGATCTTTGGGACTTCCTGTAGCGGTTTATCAAGGTAAAGATTAGCTCTGTGATATATATGGTTATATGATAGAGGGAGAGAAGCTGAGCTTGTGAATATTTTTTTATAAAGGGGTTTTTTTTTCTGACCCATATCTGAAGAAAGTGTGAAATTCATCAGGCCCATGTGGTAATGGAAGTTGTTTGAACTGTAAGAACTTTTTTCAAAAATCTTGTAGACTGACAATCAATGCTTGGCGTGTTGAAGAACCAACAGGATTTTAATTCCGGGCTGAATCTTGTAGTTTAAAAAAAAAGTAGTAGGTAAAAAAATATGATAACTTTACAGGTAGGTGCGAAAATGAGGTTACAGTGTTGGTGAGACAAAAAAAGATGGAAAATGCTAGAAGAAGGGAGGAGTAAATACCTCAGAGCACACTCAGGAAGATAGAGGGACAAACTTAAGAACAATGAAAGCAGTAATAGAAATTAAAATACTGATATGAACCAAAAAGTATGGGACTGACACTCCCCGTCTGAAATTTTTTGATTTATATAATACTTTAAAACCCAAGTTCTTTGAACTGTAAGAAAGAAAAAAACATGCAAATATCAACATTTAAATTAGATAATATTTATAAAGTACATTCTGAAGAAAGAAATCCAAGGGAAAAACAAATCCAGAAAAAACCCATCTTCGGATTGGGGAAGCGCAAATGAACATTTCCCACCAAACCCATGGTAAACCCAGTGGGATTTTATAGGAATGGTACAGATGGCATTTCTGTAGTAGATTTCCTTCTTCAGGTGCCCGCTTTTTTCCACCTTAAACCCAACTTTTTGGAGTCTTTCCATGTGAGAAACGCTGAAGCGGTATGTCTTGACCCTTTTTTGGGAAACCCCACTGTGGTATAGAGCTTAGAACTTGTTGGCCGAATCCTTGTCAGATTCAGTCTCCCCCCAAAATCAAGACTGGCTTGTGGGTTTAGTGTGCCAGGGGGTCCTGAAAAAAGAAACTTGGAGTGGTCATGTGATCAATGAGACTGAAGAGGAGCACATTTGTTCCACAGTCGCGGGATTGAGGTTGTAGAATGTTTATGACTTCAGAAAATTTCTACTGCTGGCGCTGCTGCGCAAAGTTCTAGTTTGGAACAGAATGGCAGGTTTTGGAGTTAGATTGGTTTTTCCTATTGAAGTCCACAATGTGGTCGCTGTTTTTTCCCGACACCCTTGGGTAGGTTTACGCAGTAGGGTTTCCCATGGATGCATCGAAAAGACATAATTTCTTTTAACAGCAGAAGAAGGGTGTTAGCTATGAATTAAGAGGGTCATAGACATGTTAAGACAGACAAGATTCCCCGCTTAGTAAAAGGGTTTGTCATAGGGTGAATTTGAAATGTAAACATGTCTTGTTTGAGTCCCACAGTAAACCTAGGCTGGTGAATGGGAGGGGAATCAGACCCAAGATTAAGGTTTTAAAATTTGGTAGCATGATAACCAAAGGGAAATCCACCCATTACCTCTGGACTGTTAGAGATAATCTTTGAAGCTGAGGTTTGCATAGAACATTTCCTGTGTTTTGGTGAGGAGATAAATTTGCTTCTTTGCTGGTAAGGAAGGGTTTTAAAAGTCCATCATCCCAAAAAAATTTTTTCTTCCGTTTGGGGGGTTCTTCTCATCCTGTTGCTACGGCGGGGGGGGGTTTTGCCAAAGAATGTCCCTTCTCCAGTAGTCTATGACTTCAGGGTGATTTATTTCCTTGTACCTGGGAATTAGGTAGTTCCTGTGGTTTTCCCCTCAGGGGTGAAACATGAAACTTTTGCTTTGTCAGCCATTCTGCAATGGGTTCTTGAGGAAGCGGATTATACTCCGGAGACTGTTTTTGAGATTGGCCCAGTGAGGAGGGTTTTTGAGAGAAACCCTTTCATGCTGGCGTGGAATCAAACAACTTAATTTTTTTAGGTTGCGAGGTGATACACGCCAAAAGTGGGAGGTACCCAGCATTTTTCCCCTTCCTCTAGTGGTGGTGCAGGTTCTGATGGTCCTGTCAAAATGTCTGCATAAAGTCCACAAAATGTTTTCCATTTTGGGTTTTCCCTTTTAAAGTTCGTTTTTAAAGAAGAGAATCTAGCAAATGTTGGTGTAGATTGTTTGGTAGCTTTGCTTTGGGTGCGAAAGGGTATGGTGCTCCCCAGCTTTTGGGAGTTATCTTGGGCAAACCCCCTTTCCTAATCTTAAGAAATCCTTGTCTTCTGTGCGGTGCTGCTTGTTGTTTCATTTTAGATAAAGACTGCTAACCCAAGACTGTCATCCCGGGTGAGGAAAAAGGGAAAATGTTATCTTCTAGCGTTGGTCTCTCACTCCCAGAAAGTTCTCTTTTCCCCGTAAGGGTATGGGAATGGTTGAAAATGGGTGCGCGCCATTTGGTTTAAAACAGGGGTTTTTTTTAAATGAGGAAAATCTTAGGGGGTTTTTAATTGGTTATGCAAACGTTTCCTATGATCACCCCCCTAGATCAAGGTTTTGAGCAAAAACGGAGCATGTGGGCCCTTTGATTTGCTGGCACCTTGTGTACCCGGAGAATGTCTCTCCCGGCAAAAAGTAGGATGTTTGGTTTTTGTCAGGAGCAGGTATTTCGTGACTATAGCCCTTAGAGAGTATGATGAAGAGCCATTTGGGTAGGAATTTCCTCTTATTAGAGGGGTATTTGGTTGCATTAAAACAAGTATTGGTAAGGGTATCCTGCCCTTTTTTGTCAAGTGAAGCTCCATGATCGTGGCCTCTTTCCGAGACCTTGTGACCCATAAGGTACCCAAGTGTAAGGGAAGGTGTTTCCTTCAAGGTTTAACAAACCAAAGAGTTCAGATCTTGCAAGTGACGGTTGCTTTGTTCCTATGGCATAAACCCCCTTTGGGCTCTTTCGGGTGTCCTTGAGATATGTTTACAAGCTTTTTTTGACAGACTTGTATAGGACCTTCACCCCAAACTTCTGTGCATGAGGGAAAATACGGTGGTAGGATTTACCGTTTGGGCCAAATTTTTCCCCGCCCTGCTTTGCCAAATGGGGGTGACTGAGAGGATGGCTCCTGCTGTATTGGATGGATGAAGTGTTGCACATGGTCAAAAACCCGTCACATTCATGCACTTAAAAAACGCTTTAAATCTTTGCAAAAAGTTTTGGAAACCAACTTTGTAAATTCCCAAAAAATTTTAAAAGTCTTTGCTTTTTTGAAGGGGTTTTTTTCTGAGCCGATGATTTCTTTGGGGGATGTTTGGGTTCCCGTGAATTGGGATAGACGTTTGGTTTTTTATTTTTTACCTTTACTGTCTTATGTGGGATGTGTAGGGGCAGGAAAAACGCGTCTTTTTTTTGATATGGTCCCCTACGATTTTGTAGTTAGGCGTGACTGTCTATTGGAGGAGATGAAGTAGGACCGCCCGACTACTGTTAAGAAGTTGGGTATTCTTGGGCTCTGCAATGTTCTTTATGAAACCCCCACAGAAGTAGGAGAATGGGGGAAAGGAAAATGGTACTCCCTTTTGTATCTTGACCCCAAGGGTGCCCCTTTCTTGAATTTTGTATGGCAGTTTTGGGAAATATTGGTTTACCCAAAGCAGTGTCAGGTTAACTGAGGCCAGGTGGAGTGTCTGTTTGGCCCAAATGAAACTCAAAGAGGATCACTGAGTTCTTGGAATTTCTCTTTCCTTGCCGGATTTTGGGGGAAATTTGAAGCCGTTTTAAACGAGCATTCTCTATGGGGTTCGGGGCTGCCATAGTTCGTTTAATCTCTCCCAAGCAGCCCCTGACCCGCCAAGGATTTGCATTTTGAAAGCTTTTGAGTCTCTTGACACTTTTTGGATGGGGCCCACATCTGACTTGCAGGTCGTTCTTCTGCAGCTGTGATGCCAATATCATAATTGCCGTTCGGAAGGCACTCTCCCGGATCTGTAGTTCTCAGGTCGGTATCAAACTGGGGAGGCTTGTTTTAGTAAGATCCGGGGCCCTGAACCTGCAAACTCTGACATCTGATTTTTTGACTTCAGGCAGGTAATTGTAGGGTGAGTAGTGTTGATCTGTTGTTGTGGTAGTCTGATTTAAAAGCATAGGGAATTGGAGCTGCATGGGATTATTGTAAGAGCAGGTTTTCTTCAATTATTTTTGAAGCTGGATCGGGATGGTTGTCAGGGGGCTGGACAATTGCTGGCATTTGGTTTGGCCTTTGGGATTTTGTATTGAGGTTGCGAGGTGTTTTGGCCCTTTGGGGCATTGTGATGTGTGAAGGGTACAGGATGAGCATGGTGTAGGGCTGTACTGACCTCAATGAGGGTCTGAAGAAAAGGGTCTTGCTTTGTTCATTGGAGGAAAAACTGAATGTCAGGAATGTTGGTGATTCAGGATTCCGTTTTGTTAGCACATATCTCTGTGCGCTTAACAGGGTCTTCTACAGCCACTGAATTAGGTGGAAAATGCTTCCTTCACTTCCACTAGCAGCTTTTCTAAACCTTTTTTAACTTGCCATGGCCGGGGGTGTTCAAATTGTTTCTGCAGAGTTTCCCTCTGGTCTTTTTCATGCTGTTTCTGTTCCTGCTGCTGTCTCTGCTTCCAAGATGCCCTTTTTTTTTGCAAATTCTGTGTATTTGTGCCCCAGCTTCGGCCCTGCTCTTTGAGCTTTCACTGAGCGTGTTATTTGAAGATGTGATTTTGAGATCTTTTGGGGAAAGTTAGTGATTTGGGAAAAAAGGTGATGTTTCCCCAGTTGTGTGGTTCTTGACATTAAATTTTGGGCTTGTTTCAATATAGGTTTTAAGTTCAATATTAAGAACCCGGAAGCTGAGCAATTCTTGAGGAATTGGGGGTATTAACTTCTGTAAAAAAAATACAGTAATCGGTACTTTTTAATTGTATAGTGTTCATAATTGCAGGAGTTTTTCCCGGGCTTCTTCCCGTTGGGTTTCTTCAAGCACCCTGTGAGATGTGGGGATGTGATAAGCAGTTTTTCCATTGATCGGGAGCTTCGGGAAAATATTTAATTTTTTTGCTTTAAGTTCTCTCTGACTTTCCATGTGGGTGAGTTTAGGATTTTTTCTCTTCATAGGTTGTGGATAGGATTCCTATCATCTTGCAGTCAGTGGTCATGTGAGTGGGGCTGCTGCAGCCCTGCTGTAACACAGACAGGATATAAGTGGGGAATAGGAGATCTTGCTAGAAGCTGTGTTTGAGTGTGCTGCTATTTACATGCAGATGATGCTTTTTTTGTCAGTGACGACACTGCAGCTGTATGTGGTAAACTCTGTGAAGTTGTGAGCTTTCTGTGTTTCTAAAGCATCTTTTCACTATTCGACTCCATATCTGACAGCAAGTGTAGAAAAATTTATCAGGCCCATGTGGTAAAGGAAGTTGATTGATGTAGAACTTACTTTGAATCTTGTCAGCAGTGACAATCGACTGCTTGGGTGTATGAAAAAAACCCAAAAGGAGTTTATTCCAGCGATCTTGAGTTTTCACCAAAGTAGTAGGGGAAAAGTTTAAAATTTTTGCAAGTGGGGGGGCCAGAGAATGAGGTTACAGTGCTTGGGAGCAGAAAAGAGGGAAAAATTTAAGAAGAAGGGAGGAGCTGTATACCTCGAGCAAAACATACGGGAAAGATAAAGGGGGACAAATTTAAGGGGAAACAATGAAAAAGGCAGTAATAGAAATTAAAATTTACTGAATTTAAACCCAAGAAGTCATGGGAATGACAATAGGGATATATGTTAAAGAAGAGAAGCTGAGCTTGTGATAAAAAATGGTTTTATAAATAGACAAGAGAAGCAACCTGTGATTTGTAGGGTTAAAATAAAGAGGGAGAAAAAGGGAGCTCTGTAAAATTTTAAAAGGGTTTAATTTGAAAGAGGGAGAAAAGCTGACCCTCTTTTGGAAAAGTGGGGTTTGATAGATAGAGGGAGAGAAGCGAGCCCCCCCTGTTAAATAGGTTTATGTGAAAAGGGAGAGAAGTTGAGCTCTGTAAAATTTTTAAAGGAGGGGACGACTTTTGTAATTTATAGGGTTATATAAAAGAGGAGAGAAAGCTGAGCCCCGGGTGATATATAAGGTTATATATTCCAAAATTGTGCTCAAAAACACCCCGGAAAAAGACAAAATCAGACAAAAAGGCCCAAAAAGATATGTTTTTTACTTCCAAAAAAAATTTTTAAAAAAAATAGGTTTTTTTCTTTTTTTGCCCCACCTGTTTTGGGTTTGTACAAAAGGGCACAAGCTTTTATAAGCTTACTTGAACCCTGCCCAGCGGGCCGGTCCCCCTTTTATACACTCACCCTTTAGCACTTTTTTGGGTTGAGAAAAAAAATCCAAAAAATAAAGAGGAAAAAGAAGCTTGTTCAAAAAAACCTCCAAAGGAGTTTTTCCGCACTTTTAAATTTAGGAGTTGAAAGGGAAAAAAGTTTCCTTTTAAAAATTTTTTTTTTATAAAAAAAACCAATACACAAATACATAAAAACTTATTCTAAAAAGAATTAGGGGCCTCTCAAGGGTTTTCCCCGCGATTCTTTGGGCTTCTTTCGGGAGTATATACCCTTTCCTAAAAAAAAACCCTTTATAACCATCTATAAACCCCCCCCCCTTTTTGCTTTTTTAAAAACCCCTTTTTTTCCCAATTTATAAAACCCTAAGGTCCGGCAAAAATTTAAACGGGCCCTTTCCCTTTTCCCTTCCTGATACCTATTCCAAAATTTCCTTTTTTTTTAAAACAAAACATTTTTTCCCCAATTATAAACAAAAAACAGTTTTTTAAACTTTTTAAAACAAAATACGTTCATTCTTCTTTTAAGCGCCTGGCGAACACCCCGGGTTCTATACAAAAAAAAAATAAAAAAGGGTTAATGGAAATAATTTATTACGTCGTACTTCACGCAAAAGGGCCCCCTGTATAAAATTTTGGAAAAAATTTTGGAAAATTTAAAAAATCAGATCCTAAAATTAAAAACCATTTATTACAAAAAAACCAAAATAGTCTACAGAAGACCCACAAATTTTAAAAAAAATTAGGGTTTGGGCTCCAATGTCAGAATAAGGATATGGGAATTCCAGTGGGGAAAAAAAAGGGAAGAAAGGAAAAAGGGGGTTTCTTTGCATGTGGGTTTCCCCACTTGGTAAAACCCTGCGAAATGCAAAAAGGGGGAAAATTGTTTTCCCACTTTCCACTTCTATAAAAAAAAAATTTTAAAATTTTTAAAGCAAAATCTTTCCCTTTAAAAATCTATTTTATGTTGTTTACCTTTTTAAAGTGCGGGTTGCGGAAAAACAGTATTTTGGGAAAAAGGACGCCCCAAAAAATTGTCGCAGCGCGGAAAACCCACGGGTTTCAACTTTAAAAAAAGAAAAGTAAAAAGTATAGTCCCCCAACTTTTGTCTGAAGAACAACCCAAGGGTAAATAAAATTTAAATTTAGTGAACCAATAGTTTAAATATCGGGGGAAAGCAAAGTGATAGGCTACAGTCTTTGATTAACAAGGAATCGTACTGGATATTCAATTTAAAAACACTTTTCCCCCTTTTGGGCCCTTAATGGGTCCCGGAACAAACAATTTAAAGGGCTCCCTTTGAAAAAAAGGAAAAAAGAATCAGGATCAAATTAATTTTAAAAGAAAATTTAGAACTTTTCTTTAGGTTTTTTTTTTTTTTTTTGGGGTTTGTTTTATTTAATAGAAAATTTTTTTTATGCATAAATAGCCGTAGAAAGTACAGACCCAAATTAGGGGGCGGTGAGCATGCGATTTTGGGTCTCGGGGGCCTCAAGTTTGGGCGGAAGTGATTTTGGGGGAAGAAAAAATTCCGCCTAATTTTGTGTTCCTTCCGGGGGAACGGGATGTTCCCCAAAAGTCGCTTATAGAATAGAAACTTTAAAAGTTTTAAATTTTTAATACTTTTTTAAAATTGTTTAAAAAGGGAAATTTAATGTCTTTTTTAAAAAAAAAAGGGGAAAGTGGAAAAAGGGTGTATCTAGGGAAAAAGGAAGGACCTGGATTTGTGACAGGACCTTGGGAAATTTTAAAAAGGGAAAGGGGGGGGTTTAAAATTTGGAAAAAAAAAGGGGGGGGTTTTATAGATGGTATTTAAGGGGGTTTGCTTTTAGATGATAAATACCCCCTGAGGGAAAGCGCGGGGAGAATCGCCGAAAACGCGTTAAAGGGGGCCATAATTTTTTTCTAGAATAATTTTTTTTATGTATCTGTATTGTTTTTATATTTTAAAAAATTTTCCCAAATAGGAAACTTTTGGCAACTCCTAATTTAAAGGCGGGGAAAAATTTAAATTTGGGGGGTCTTTTGAACAAGTTTAATTTGCCCCCTTTATTTTTTGGATTTTTTTTTCTCACACCCAAAATTTTCAAAAGGGTGAGTTTTTTAAAAGGGGGAAACCGGCCCTGCGGGACAGGATTAAGTAAGCTTAAAAACGGGTTTGTCCCATTGGGGTACAACCAAACAAAGGGTGGGGCAATGGGAAATACCTGATTTTTTAAAAAAATTTTTTTGGGAAGAAATTACACTATCGTGCCCCTTTTTTTGTTGATTTTGTCTTTCCGGGGTTTTTTCAAAGCACTTTTTTGGGGAATATATTTGTCCCGTATAAAACGGTTTTGTGGACAAAGGCAGCAAAGTAACATGGATCCGTTTGTTTAAAAGACACAGGGAACCCGGGACCTTTTAAAATTGGTTTCTTTTTGCTATTGGGTGCGGAGGAAAGGGTGGAAAAAAAAAATCAAAACAGGGGTTTTTGTGGAAAAAACCCGAGGAAGAGCCCAAAAAGGGTTTTTATAATATAGCGCGTTTTTTAAAAACGGGGGTTTTAATAAGTGAATCAACCAATAAAATTAAAGGAAGATTTTTGTTTTTTAATATGTGAAAGAAAAATTTGACCCCTAGGGGTTTAAGAATTTAAAAAACCTTCCCAATATGGGAAAATAGACCCAAAAATTTTTTAAAAAATTTTGGTTTTTCCCAAAAAAATACAGCTCTAAAAATTTTAAAGAATTTTTTAAATAGAAAAAAAAAAAAAAATTTTTGGAAAATTTGGGGGAAAAGCGGTTTAGTAGTGGGTAGAAAAATTTGAAAAATATAAAAACCCAAATAAAATAAAAAGATATAAAAAAATAAAAATAATAAATAATGTCCCTAAATATGAATTAGACATATAAATAGGAAAAAAAAATAAACTCCTAGGGATAGAATAAAATTTTTTTCCCAATCAGCAAAAAAAGGAGAACCAGTAAAAAGGGGGGAAAATATGGGCGGTTGGGAAATTGTAAGGGGAGAAAAGGGATCTCACTAGGGAAATAAAAAAATTTTAGACCCGGTTGTTCCGGAAAAACAAAAAAATTTTTATCTTTAAAAAAAAGGGGTGTTGCGAACATATACAACAGAAGTTAAAAAAAAAGGAAAAATAAATCCAAAGACAAAAGGGAATTTCCGAAAACTAGGAATAAAAATAAAACAAACATACCTGGTCCGCATATAGGAAATAGAAATCAGAAAGATACAAATACACAGGTGAAAAATAAAGGTTCCAATAAGTCAGCTTCTATGGATCTAGCTGGGTTTTTTAAAACATTTAGAAAAACCCCCCAGAGTTGGGTATAACCTCTACAAACTTTAGTTTGTATTTTCTAAAAACTACCCCCCAAAAACAATCCACACAGGTACCAAAAAACCCGGAAAAAAGTCCCGGGAGGGGAAAAAGAAACCCGTTTTTCCAGCAGCCCCAAAAAAAACCCCTCCCGTCTTTTTTGGGCTTTAAACCCCTTTTTAAACATCCAAAGTACCACGAGGAAATTCTTTCTAACACCCCTAATAAAATCCAGGGACGGGAAAAAAACGGGAAAAATTTGAAAGAGAAAGGGTTTTGAGGCTTCCCGAGAAGCCAAAAAAAGGCCCCAGAAGCTTTAATCCCCAAAAAAAAACAAAATGAAGGAAAAAGAACTCCCATCCCGAAAAATTTTCAAATTTTTCAAAAAATGAATTGAACTTTGAAAAAAAAGAGGTACTGCAAAAGGGGTTTTTAAATTTTTTGGGCCCAAAAAACCCCAAAAGATACCTTTTGGGGTGTTTACAGACCTCCAAAAGTATGTAAGAAAAAATTTACTCCCAACGATTTTTTTTTTCCCTACAGAAAAACCAAAAAAAAAAAAACAAAAGGGGGGAAGGAGGAGAGTGAAAAGATCCCGAGCATAGGGAAATAAACCCAAAATTTCCCACCCCAATTTTCCCCCTTCTATCCCATTTTGGGGACAGGGTTTAATTTTGTGGGGTTTGTTTAATCAAAAGGTGATTTATGACCCGAGGAAAATTTAAAAAAAAAATACCATATAATGGAAAACTGGGCGAGGGCAAAAAAAGGGGGGTTTAAAAACCCCAAAAAATAAAAAAGAGTATAATAATTAAAAAAATGCGGACAAAGGGGGAAATTTTAAATAGTGCAAGACCCCTGATATATACAAAAAAAAAGGCATGGAAAATTTTGGAAGACCCGTATATACCATACAGTAGACCCCCAAAATATTTTTCTGAGCTCCAAATAAAATTCTTGGGGGTTTTTTGATTTAGTCTATCCCCCGGGAAAAACAGTCAAAGGGAGGAGAAACACGTAAATAAAGAACCCAAAAAAACCCCTTTTTTTTACAAACCCCCCAAAGGTACATAAAGATAAGGAAAAAACCCCCTGGGAAAGGGAAAATTTTTTTGGGGGTAGGGTCCCCCCTGGCAAATTTGGCAAAGGGATATAGATTTTACACCTACAGCCGCATGTGCAAAAATGGGGTAGTTTTCCCGAAGGATTTAGAACATTAAACAAAAGGGGAAATAGTAGAAAATGGAATGGGAGGATACCCCCAAATTTTTTCCCTCAACCCTGGATGCGGTCAGGGTTTTTAAAACCCAATAAAGACCCTCAAAGAGGGATCCAAGCGGGCCCCGTTTTTACTTGGAAAGGGGATAAAAAAACCCCCGGGGTAAAAAGATTTTCCTTTTTTGGGGGGGGCCCGAAACTCCTCCTTTGGAAACAATTTCTTTGAAAATGATGGAGTAAAATTTAAAAACAGAGGTTGGCACGGCGATGGGGAAACCCGGGGTTTCCCCTCGCTGGGGCCAAACCTTTTTCATGGGGGCCCTGGAGGAAAAAATTTTACCTCTCGGGGCTAAAAACCTATAGGGGTTAAAATTGTTTTACTATAGGAGTTTATCGACCCATTTTTATATATAAAATGGAAAGGTACCAAGGAAAAACCCCAAAAATTCCTTGAGTACCTAAAAAACAAAAATTTACAAAAAATTGCTTCACCCCCCCGAAAAAAAAATGTACTAGATAAATTTTTAACTTGAATATTTTCAGGAAAAAGGTTTAAAATTTTTACAAAAAAACCCTTTTTCAAACGAGTAGATTTCCAAAAAACTATGTCCACTTCTCAAACAACCATTTTGGGAAGTGGATCGGAAAATACCTTTTTTGGGCCCGTTCCGGGGATTCGGAAAAACTGTAACCCCCACATGAGATTTTTTAAAAACAGGCGAGATTCTGACAGGAAAAGGGTTTTTGGAAAAAAAGGGGGATCCCAGATCTTTAATAGACGGGGGGGAAAAAAGGGCTGAAAGGGAAAACACAAAAAGAATAAAACCCTTTTAGAAATTTAAAAAAAGAATTAAAAGAAGGTTATGGGAAAAAACTTTATTACCTTTGTACTCCTCGCAGCATAAGGACCCCGTATAAAATTTTGGAAAAAAAATTTGGGAAAAAATTTAAATCAAATCCCATTTTTACAACCATTTTTACAGAAAAAAACCAAAAATAGTCCCACAGACGAGCAAAAAAATTTGAAAAATATATTTCCCCTCACGTCGAATAAGGGGTTAAAGGGGTTCCAGTCAGGATAAAGAGAAAAAAAATGGGGGCCTTTTTCATGTAGGTTTTCCCCCTTGTAAGACCTGCGAAATTTCTAAAAAAGGGGGGATGGGTTTCACATCCACTTTTTTACAAAGAAAAATTTAAAAAAACAAGCATAATCTTTTTCAAACTAGTTTTTTGTTGTTTTCCCTTTTTAAAGGCAGTTGCGGCAAACAGTATGTTTAAAAGGACCCTCCACAAAATTTCCCCAACCATGAAAAACCCCCGGTTCAAAAATTAAAAAAAAAAGAAAAAAGTAAAAATCTCCCCCCGACATTTTCTTTAAGAACCCCTCAAAAGGGTGAAAAACATTAATATGCAACCAATTAAAAATTATATCAGGGAAAGCAAAGGGGGGTAGGCAGGGCATTGTTAACAAGGAAAAAGTTTTTGGGTTTTTCAAGTTAAACCCCTCTTAAACCCCCCCCTGGGGGTTAATGAGGTGCAAAGGAAACCCAAAAAGTTTAAGGGGGGGCCCCTTTGAAATAAGGAATAAAAGAATCCCGGGTTAATTTAAATTTTAAAAGTAAATAGAAAAGTTTCATTCAGGTTTTTTTTTTTTTTTTAGGTAGTTTTTATTTTTAATAGAGATTTTTTTATGCATTAAATTTGCCCGAAAAAAGTACAGAAACGCAATATGGGCGGTGAGGGTGGGGCATTTTTTTTTTTTTTTTTTTTTTTTTTTTTTTTTTTTTTTTTTTTTTTTGGGGCTATGGCCTCAGAGTTTTTTGGGCGGAAGTGATGTGGGGAAGAGGAACTTCCGCTAAGTTTGTGTTCCCTCCGGTGAAAGGGGTGGTTTTGCCCCGTCGCCTTTTAGAATAGAGAAAATTTTGTTTTAAATGGTTTATAAAACTGTTTAAATTTTTTACTAATGGAAAAATTTTTGTTTTAAAATTAAAAGGGAAAAGTGGAATTTGTGGGATCTAGGAAAAGGAAGGAACCCGTGATTTGTGGGCGGACCTTTGGATTTTAAAAGAAAGGGGGGGGTAAAATGCAAAAAGGGGAGGGGTTTTTGATGGTATATAAAAGGGGTTTTCTTTTAGATGTTTTAAACCCTGAAAAGCGCGAGAGAATCGGGGCGAAAAGCGTTGAGAGGCCATAATTCTTTTTAGAATAAGTTTTTATGTATGTGGGTTTTTTTTTTTTTATATATTAAAAAAATTTGCAAATAGGAAACTTTCCCTTTCAACTTTTCCCAAATTTTAAAAGCGCGGAAAAACTCCTTTGGAGGCTTTTTAACAAGCTTTCCCTTTTTCCTCTTTTTTTTTTTTGGATATAAGTTTTTATGAAAAAGGGAGAGAAAAACGGGCTTGTGATAATAGGGTTTTACTGTATGATAGAGGGAGAAGTGGGCTCTGTAATAAATTTGGGTTATATTATAGGGCGGAAAAAAGTGAGCCCTGTGTATTTTTGGGTTAAAAATATGAAAGAGGGAAAATGGCTCTAAAAAATATTGGGGTTTTATGATAGGGGGAGGGGAAACCCGAGCTTGTGGGTATTTTTTTAAGGGGAAATGATATGAATTTTAAAGGGGAAGAAAAAGGTTTTAGTCTTAATATATAGGGGGATTTGATAGGGCGGGGAGAAGCTGGGGCTTTGTTTTAATTTTTTGGTTATAGGGGGGGTTAAAAAGGGGTTTTTTTTGAAACGGAAGAAAGAACTTTTTTTTTGCTTTTTTTTTTTTGTTATTAATTTTTTTTTTAAAGGATTAAAAAGATAGAGGAAGAAGCTGAGCCTCTGGATAATTTTGGGTTATATGAAAGAGGGAGAGAAGCTGAGCCCTTATTTAAGGTTATAGGGAAAAAGGGAGAGAAGCGGGGGGCTCTGTGAATAAGGGTTTTTAAAATGTATGATGAGGGAGATAAGCTTAGCCCCTGTGAATGTAGGGGGTTTTATATGGGGGAAGAAGCTGAGCTCTGTGATATTTTAGGGTTAAATTTGATAAAAGGAGGGAAACTGAGCTTTTTTATGAAATTTTTAGGGTTTTTAAAAGAAAAAAGGGAGAAGGGAAACTGAAATCTATGATATTTGGGTTTTAGATGGAGGGGGGGAAAGCTGAGTTTTGTAAATTTTAGGGTTATAGAAAAGAGGAAGAAGCTGGCTCTGTAAAATATAGGGTTATAAGATTTGAGGGAGAAAGCGGGCCGTGATATTTTAAAGGGTTAAAGATAGAGGGAAGGGAAACTGACTTGTAATATTTTAAGATTATTTGATAGAGGGAGAAACCCAGTCTGTATATTTGAGGGTTTATGATAGAAAGGGGGAGAAGCTGAGTCTGTGAATAAGGGTTATGTGAAAGAGGGAAGGAAACTGGCTCTGTGATAAAAAAGGTTAAAATTTTAAAAAGGGAGGAAGCGGAAACTTGTGATATGTAGTTTTTTTATGATTTGAGGAGCGAAGCTGAGCTCTGTGATATATAGGGTTATATGATAGAAGGGAGAGAAGCTGAGCTCTGTGATATATAGGGTTATATGATAGAGGGAGAGAAGCTGAGCTCTGTGATATATAGGGTTATATGATAGAGGGAGAGAAGCTGAGCTCTGTAATATATAGGATTATTTGATAGAGGAGAGAAGCTGAGTTCTGTGATATATAGGGTTATATGATAGGGTTGATTGTATGTGGATGGGGACAGCAGAACTTAACTGTTTTTAAGGCACCCACCAAAATCTACTTTCCAAAAGCCAAATAGCGCTCGCCCCCTTGTTTGCCTACCATGCACCCAAAAAGCCGTTTAAACCCAGATATAGGGTATTGATAAACTTAGAAGAAATTGTGTAACAAATGTTGGGGTGCTTCTTTTTCCAGGATTCTTTGTAAAAATGAAACATTTTTAGCTAAATTTGCAGATTGATGAAAAAAAAAAGAAATTTCACTTTCACAATAATGCTAAAATAAAAATGTGAAAACCCTGTGTGGTCAATATATTAACTGCACCCCTGGATACATTCCCTAAGGTGTGTGATCTCCAATATGGGGTCTTTTAGCAGTGTTGATTATATTTTAGCACCTTATGGTGTCCGCAAACCTGGAATGGCGCCTAAAGAAAATCATACTGAAAATGAGACCCAAAAGTCCAGTAGGTGCTCCTTCTATTCTGTGGCTTGTGGTTGAGTCAAGTAGTGCATTGGGGCCACATATGGGATATTTCTAAAAACATCAAAATTGGGAGAATTGATATTAATTGCATTTGCCTGGTCACATCTACTGTGTTCCAGTGAATATTAGATAAAAATTTAAAATCTGCAAAAAAAAAAAAAAATCTTTAAATTTCACTTCCACTTTGCTTTAGTTTCGGGGAAACACCTTATATGTTAATAAACTTCCTAAATGCTATTTTGTATACCATGAGGGATCTAGTTTCTTAGATGGGGTCATTTATGGGGGTATCTAACTTACAGGGTCCTCAAAACCACATAAAAACTGAACTGGTCTTTAAAAATATCAATGTTGCAAATCCTCTTAAAAATGTGAAAAATTACTAGTAAATTTTTAAGCTCCCAAAGTTGTAAAAAAAAACCTAAAATGACATTTAAAAAATGATGCAAACCTAAAGTAGAGATATAGTAGATGCTAGTTATAAACTAGTTTGAGTGGAATAACTATCTGTCTTACAGGCAGAAATTTTTTAACTTTGAAAATGGCAAATGTTTACAAATTTTCATGATATTTTGATATTTTTCACAAATAAACAAGGATTGTATGGATCAAAATTTCTTAATAGCTTCAAGCACAATGTGTATTGAGAAAACAATCTTTGAATCACTTGGATAGGTAAAAGCATCAAAAAGTTATTCTCACATTAAGTGACACATGTCAGATTTAAAAAAATGGGGCTGTGTCAGGGAGGTCAAAACTGGCTGTGTCCTTAAGGGGTTAATCTCTTACTGATGTTTGATGCACATTTTCATCATAATGTCACAATGGGTGTATGAAGCAGGCTCACTCGCTCCATACCTAGCAGGTACAGGTGGTTAATTATATCTTGCACCCACCACTAGCAGCCAGGATTGGAGATCATTCTACCATTAGACCAATAAATTGCAGTAAACACAACTGCTCCATCTAAATAGTTTCATATTTCATAGTTTTGTAAGGCCGAAAAAAGACGAGAACGTCCATCCATTCCACCTGTGTGCTAAGGTGTTGATCCCGAGAAGGCAAAACCCCAAAAGTAGAGGCCAATTGTCCTCCAATTTTTTAGGAAAAATTCCCTGTCCCGACTCCAATCTGGCAATCCGGAAAAATCCCTGAATCATGACCCCTCTCCAGAATCCCTAGACACACTAATAACTTTTATATTTATTAACTCCAGAAATGCAGCCAAACCCTTTTTGAACTCGGTTAGTGAATTCCCCAATGACAAATTCCCTGCAGAGAGGTTCCACAGGTCACACTACTCTTACAGAATAGAATCACTTTCTTTGTTATTACGTAGAAACTATCGTTCCACAAGACCGAGATGATGCCCCCCTTGATCTAAGTGTCAGAATCTCCTATACTTTGCCTTGGACTTACTAACTGTGTTTGCCCTGATAGTATTTGCCCTTAGTTAAATGTGGATTGTGTCTCAACTGGTTGCCATCTGTATCCTGTTTCCTGTTTCCTGGTTTCCTATCATAAACCTCCTCAAGCCTGTTGTTCACTGCTTAGTATTGTGCTTAGCTCCCTGCTTTCCCCAGACCTCTCGCCTGGGAACGTTGCCGTCCACCTTGTTCCTGTTCGTGCAGTTAACCCTGCGCTAACCGTTGCCTGCTGTCCTCCACCGCTTAACCTCTGCTCTTCTTACCAAGCAGCAACCCATTACCTTCCTGGTACCTCGCTATCCACCTGCCTCCCCTGTGTTTGTACCCTAGCCCGCCATAGGATCCAAGCCGTATAACAACCAGTATGCGTGACAAGATACTCAACCAAAGATGATCCGCTGGGCTGGGAGCCCGTAAGCTCGCTTCAAGCAAATGCAAAAACTCACGTGGCTATTATGCGCTCTGAGAATGCCAGGCTTGAAGATCAAAGTGCGAACGCTACATAAAGGTCAGAATGCCACAATATCCCAGTGTATTGAAAAGCCATTCAAGAGCTACGTGACCGTTGCAGACCTAACCGACCGAATACTTCCACCTGGAAAATCAAGCCACTGGACCATCCACTTCGCTGCCCTGTGATGAGCCCTAAGTGCCGCCTTTCAATTCGCGAGACCGCGATAAAGTCCGGTGATTCCTAACCAATGTAGGTTATATTTTGCTCAAATCCAACGAGTTCCCTACGGACAGGTCAAGTCCTATGCCATTATATGCTGTTAACACATAAAGCCATTGCCTGGGCCAGCCCTTGATTGAGACCCATGATCGCCCGGCTGTATCACCGGAAGACTCATCGAGACCCATATCAGAAGATTTGATGACCCATCTCGTGCTACAGCTGAAGCAGCTATACTAGCATTGCGCCAGGCAAACGCCCCGTGTCAGAGTATGCTATGGGAATTCAGAGATTGGCAATCGACACCACTGGAATGACGCCGGCGATATGTCACTTTTTTAAAAAGGACTACGCACACATTAAAAGATGAAACTTGCCCGTGCCTGAGGCTCCCCACTTTTAGTTTGGATATTTATTACCATTGCAATTCGAATGATACCCGACTATCAGAACGACGACAGGAAAAATGGCTAATTTGAATTTATTACACCAAGCAGCAGGCCCCACCTTTCCTGTCTCCTTTCCAAGTAACCCCCATGGAAAATTCGCAAGATACGGAAGCGAGAGCCTAGCAAGGCCGACTTCCATATGAAACGTGAAAGCGTAAGATAGAAGACACCAGCGGCTCCGAGAAATCTATTTATGCTATACGTGGAAAGTCGACCACCTCCTCATCTATTGCCCTACCCACCCACGAATTGGTGCAAGCCATCATGGATCCCGACTCTCGGATGGTGAATCAATTGCTTTACAGAGAATGAGTTATCTGAAAGAGTAAGTTGTCCAATCTATTCAGCATGGCCGCCTCATATAAAGAAGAGAATAAGGACTCTCATCTGCTTTCCGTTCCCATAAAATCCTGCTAACTCCCCATGGGTATCCCACCCTCACTTGAGGACTATCTGGGGCAATGGCAACTTCATGATCTCTCCTTTGCTCAAGAGCATCGGGGTTAAACTCAAGAAGAGACTCACACCGTGGTAATGGAATACTAGTAGATGGGTCTCCACTGAGCTCAGGCCAGAGGATTCAAAGAGACCAGCACCACGAAATCATATGGCACCCCAGCACCATGAAGTCACTTGTCATTCCTATTGATACTTAATCTTCTAGCCGCACATTCCTGTCATCTGTAGCTTACCTTGGTTGCAATCACAGAACCCGGTTATCAACTGGAAACCAAAGAATAAGCATCCCATCAGAGGATGTTCCATCCACACTCACTCTGAACCAAGCTTGAAGCCCCCAGTTCAAGACAATAAATAATGGAGCGAACCCTCTAATACAAGAATATGCAATGTTGCAGCAAACAGAATGCCGAACAAGCTCCCCACACCCGACCTTAACCGATTGCCCCAGAGACCTAGCTACCTGTCCATCCATACCCATCGGTAACATCTACCCTCTGGCAGGGCTGATTTAAAAGCCTCAAGACTATATAGAGGAAAACGCTTGCTAAGGGGTTTCATTTCCTCCTTCCTCTTCAACCACAGGGCTCCCATATTTTTTGTCAAAAAAAGGATGGTTCTTTAAGACCTTGCATTGATTACAGAGAACTAATAGAAAAAAATCACAATAGAACCGTTATCCTCTCCACTGATCCTGAACTTCTGGAGAGAGACGACATGCAAAGATTTTTTCAAAATTAGATCTAACAGGCGCTTACAACCTGGTCCGTATCAGCTCGGGAGATGAATGGAAGACTGCCTTTAGTCACTATGTCACTTTGAGTATTGTTTATGTGCCTTTTGGCCTTGTAATGCCCCCAGCCACCTCCAACATCTGAGGCAACCAGACAACTTCATAGACATTCTGACTAGTCATATCATCTCTCTGGACCGATATCCTGTTTCTCCCAATTCGATGGAAGAACCCAAACAAGTGAAACTTGTTCTGGAACGCTGAGGGAGAACCATGCTTAAATCAAAATGAGAAGTGTGAATTCCAGTCAACGAGAATCCAAGATTCCTTAGGCCTCATAATGTTCATCTACATGGTCTACACGATGACTCTACAAGATCAAAGCAATATAACTGCCCACCCCCAAGAAACAAAAAAGATTTCAACTTTCAAAGGTTATCCAATTTCTATAACGCTTCATCAAGAATTTCTTCAGAAATCCATTTCAACCTATACACATTGACTATAAAGAAAAAATACTTGTGTTTGTTCTCCTCAACACAAGAATGCCTTTGTCCTCTCTTAAAAGGTCAAGTCACTATCAGCCCCTGTAATAATTCATCCTGACCCAGGAACTCGCCTTCATTGTTGAAGGTGGAACCTTCAGAGACTGTGCGTAGGGCCATACTGTCTCGAAGAACGGAGACAAAGTTTAAAATTGCATCCTTGGTGCGTACACCCGTCCGTTTTACCACTCTGAAGGAATTAATGATGTGGGAATAAAGAACTGTTAGCTATTGTTGCAGCTTTTTTAAAGGAATGGAGACATATCATCTTCAAGGAGACCACAACAAATCATAGTTCAACTGATCACCGTATGCTGGAATTCGTTAGATCATCCAAGTGTCTACTCCTCGTCACGCTCGTTTGAGTATTTCCTCAACCAATTCAACTTTATAATCTCATACAGGCCACCCGGATCTCACGTAATGGCAATGGCAGAATGCTCTATCAAGAATGTTCACAGATGATTCCACACCTGCAATTCCACACCTAAACCTTGTTCCGAGTAATGTTGTTGAAGTAATTCATAATAAAGGACTTGCTCAAAAGAGATAGAGAGAGGCCTAAGACACCGACTCTTACTCTCTCCATCCACCGTAATGTTCAGTTAGGTGCTTAAAAAACAAGATGTGGACCCCCGGGCAACAAGCATTATATACCTGAAACAGTAAGAACTAAGAGTTCGAGGCAAGCCCACATCGCATAGATGCGGTCACAAAGGAGTGCGAAGACGCAGAATTTTTTCCCTAGTCTTTTGGTGGCCCAGAATTAATCTACAGGGATGTGAAAGTCAGTATGTAACATCCTGTGAAATCTGTGCTAGATGCAAACTCCACGTTCTTTCACCTCATGTTTGTTACAAGCTTGGCCGTCCCCTCTCGCTCCCTGGGTTCTAATATCCAATGGACGTCAACGATAATCTACCTACCTCTAAGGGAAAAATACAATTCTCGTTATTGACCAGCGTCACCCAAAGCAGCACAATTCATTCCATGTACCGGTCCTTAGGCCCACTGCCAAAGACAACAGCGGATCTCATAATTCAGAATGATGTTTTCGCCATCATGGTGTTCCTGATGAAGTCCATCTCGATCGTGGGGTGCAGTTTACATTCCAAATTTTGGCGATTTTTTGTTCAGCCACTCGACATCGATATTAATCTGTCAACCGCCGTTCACCCACAATCTTAGATCTAATGGCAGACTGAACTACGAATCAGACCCCTGGAACAGTATCAGCGATGTTATATATGCAATTAAACAAGATACTGGTTGATCTGCTTCGTGGCCGAATTTTCATTCAATAATTCTCAAATGCTCCACCAAACCCAACAGACTCTTTTTCCTTTTGGCAAAATTGGGATACATCCAAAAATTCTTCCCAATTCCCGCTTTTCCACATATTCCAGCTGCCACAGAATGGATCTTGGCATTACAGCAAAATTTACAGCTACTAAAGCGAGAACCAGAGAGAGGGCTCAAGAAAATAAAAGAAGATGGCAGATAAACGTCGCAAACCACATCCAACTTTCAGGTGGGGTAAGGTATGGCTCACTACGAAAATTTAAACTTAGAGTATCCTTCACCAAAAAGGACAGAAGTTGTTGGGACCATATAAGTAATCAGCAAGATAATCAGTCCGATAGCATTTCGGCTCAAACTCCACAAGCTATGAAGATTCATTCCTTTTCATGTGTCTCCTACTAAAACAACCTGTTGTGACCAATCCCTTTCCGGACGCTGTTTCGCCCCTCCTCCTGATGCAGTGGAGAAAGAGGTCAAGAGCAGTTTTGTCGTCTCGAGCAAATTTGACACAGAATTTTCAGAACCAGCTGCAATACCTTATTAAGATGCAAGGGTATGCCCGAAGTAAAATGTGTTGTGAGGAACCCTTAATAACATAAATGCTCCACGACTGATAAAACAAATTTCATCAGAGACATCCGAAAACCAAGTCATTTAATCGTCCAGAGGCCGCTTTTGAGGTGGATATGTACAGAATCTCCTACTTTGACTTAGGAACTTACAACTGTTTTGGCCCTTAAAGTATTGCCCTTATTAAGAGTGGATTTTCTCAACTGTTGCCAACCTGTTTCCTGTTTCCTTTCCTGGTTCCTATAAAACTCCACAAGCCTGTTTTCACTTGCTTGAGTAAAGTGCTTAGTCCCTGCTATCCAGTCTCTTCGCCTGGGAACTTGCCGTCCAGCCTGTTCCAGTTTCATTGCAAGTTAACCCTGCGCTAACTCGTTTGCTGCTGTCGATCCAACCGCTTAACCTCTCACTTCTGACCAATGGCAGCAACCATTACCTTCCAGGGCCCCTCCTATCCACCTGCCTCCCAGTGTTTGAACCTAGCCCGGCCATTGGATTCCAGCAGTATACACCAGTATCGTGACACTAGATACAGTCCCAGGGTAAAAAACTCTTGGGAAATCTCTATAATATATTTAAACATAATTTAATATTCCCCCCAAGCGTCTTATCTCTAAAACTAAATTAACCCTAATCCTTGCTACCTTTCTGGGTACTGTAGTCCACCCAGTCCTTTTATTATTTTTGTCGCCCGCCTATGTACCTTGATCAAGCTCTACAATGTCTTCCTGTGCACTGGTGCCCAACACTGCACCAATTATTTCCATGTGTGGTCTAACCAGTGACTTGTATAATTGGATAATAATGTTCTCATCATTGCCTTCTATTCCCCTTCTAATACACCCCATGATCCTATTTTGCCTTGGCAGCCTGCTGTCTGACACTGGCTAGCTACAATTTAGTTTACCTGTCACCAGTTTCCCCAAGTCCATCTCCAAGTCACTATATCCAGCATTTTTCACTATTTAACATTATCATGTAATGATATTTCCTCCCCATTTCATAACCTTGCATTTATCGTGTTAAACCTCTCTGCCATTTCCTGGCCAGGCTTCCGGACGCGGAGTGGATCCACTGACCACACCAAAGCGATGGAGTAAACCAACGCAGGGAACGTAATCAAAGTAGGTCCCCATGTTCATCCAGAGCCCGAGCCGCAAAGCGGGATGGACCTTGCTGCGGCGGATCCTACCAGGTCGTACCCCTACGTGACTTGCATGCGGTGGCAGCCCGAATAAAAGGCGTGTGCAAAATCGTCAGACAGGCATCTAGTCGGGTCAGCAGAAGGTCAGGCAGCAGCTATGTTCATGGGTCGTGGACGAGCAGGCGGTCGAGGCAGCTCTGAGATTCGAGTCACGGACGGAAGCGAGGATCGGTACATACACGTAGATCAGGACCAGACAATAGGTAACAACGCTTTCCTTCGATAGTCAAGGCACTAAAAACCGGCAGGAGCGGGCGGAAGCCCTGGCAACAGGGATAAAGTGCGCCATCTTAGAAAAAGGTCCCGACCCCCCAGATGACCGTGTTGCCCGAAGGGGGAGGAGATCCTGACGAAAAAAAGAGAAAGTGTCCCTTTTAAAAAAATTCTCCTGCGGAGCGCGGAGGACAAAAGTCTTCCCCGGAGGAACCTTTCGCAGATTACGGGAGCCCCCGAGATCAGGCGTTCAGGGGAAATTATATGCTGGGGGTGCCCCCCCCTCACCCAACCTCGGAGACAGGGAGGCGCATCGGCCCGACGTTCTTTTTTGTGGCCAAAAATTTATCGGGAAATTGAAGGCGAGAAGAACAGGGACCACCGGGCTTGTTTGGTTGGGCGTTGGGCCGATTGGAGGTATTTTTTTTTAGGGTCGGATTTTAATGGGATGGGGGTTGCGGGGCCCTTCAGAAGATAATCCCATTTTTCTAGTGCTAGCTTGAAAAACCAGCAACCCCCGGTCCCCGATGGGTATTTTCCCTCCGCGGGGGAAAAAAGTTTTGGAGAAAAAGCACGGGTGACCATCTGCCTTTGGCCCCTTTGCTCGAATTGCGCCACCCCCGACCGAGGAGGCATCCACCTCCAGAAAAAAAGGGGCTTCTCGGAATCAGGCCGGTGGGGACGGGCGCAGAGGCGAGGCTGCTTAAAGTTAGCAAATCCTTTTGGCCCCTCTGCCGGCCACTGCCTGGGGTTTGGAGTTTTCTTGGAAAGTGAAATGTGGGTCCCCAAAGGGTTGAAAAAAGCAGGAAAAACGAGATAGAAATTGGAACCCCAGGAAGCTTGTATATCGTGGGGCCCCCCGGCCGGGCCACTGAAAGAACCCCGACAATTGGAGGACCCATCTGAAACCCCCGCGGCCCCAGATGACGTAAAAAAGGGAAGGGAGGGGGTTGGTGAAGAGACATTTCTCTAATTTGCGTAGAGGTGGTTCCCCCGTAGCCACTCCAATACCAGGCGGACATAGAGCGAGAGTTCCACATGGGCAGAGAAACCAAAATGTCGCAGGTAGCCCGACCCGTGAAAAGGGATCCCGGAAGATATTTCACAAATTTTGGAGATGGGGGGCAGCACAGCCAAAGGGAATGACGAGATTTTTAAAAAGTTTCCATCCCTGTGTTAAAAGCGTTTTCCCCTCTCCCCCCTAAATTGGGATGAGGTTGTAGGCCCTCGCTTCAAACTTGGAAAATTTTTGCTCCGCGAAGCCCGGGCAAAAAATTCCCTGATCGCGCAAGGGATAGCGTTTTTCCCGTGATTTTTTTTAAGGCCCCGATAGTCGACACGGGGGTAAAGAGCCATCTTTCTTTGCCCCAAAGAAAAAACCTGCCCCCCCGGGGAGGAGGGTTTTCGTTAAAAGCCCTTCTGCGGTTGTCCCAAGTAGGTCGACATGGCCTGGGGTCTCCCGGTACGAAGGGGGAAAACCCCGCCCCTAGGAGGATGTTTTGGATAGATCGATAGGGCAAAAAATTTTAGGGCGATGAGGCGAAGGCTCTGGGGTCTTCCCGAGAAGACGCCGCTAAACCCGGTTTTTCCGTAGGCAAACCTGGCAGGGCCCCGGAGGACGGTTGGGAAGGAACGGAGCGCACCGGGCGAGGTGCCACCAGGGCAAGTTCCAGCTAGGTCCCCAGCGCACACCTCGCCTGTATCCAATTAAGTGTTGGGGGGTGGCGCTGCAGCCACGGAGCCCCAACAGGATGAGAGGAAGACCGAACAGTAGTGGGGAGATCTTTTCCTTTGCAGGGGGGGGCCCCCCGTGGAGGGGCACCGGCTTGGTCCTGTACCGGATGCGTCTCCCAAACGTCCCCTGTGCGGAGGATATCACCAACGGCTTTCCCGACTAACCAGGGGGCTGGGAAACGGGAACAAGGGGGGGCTGGATAAATTTTTCCCGGGGGAAACCCAGTCCCGGAAAGCAGAGCCTGGAAACAAGACCCGAGTCTCTGATCTCCCCCGGGATAGTCGGGGTGGGGAGGGAAAAGGTTCTCACCCGGGGGTGGGTCCCAAAATAGCCAGGGGCGGCCTTTCCCGGACGTTGGGGCGAAACGGGAAAGCTCCTCCGAAAATATGGATGGCGCAGTACAGGGCATTTCTGTGGGCCCACGGTAATTCCTGTTTGAATGTGGACTTGATCCACCGCAGGGTTCCTCTCAGATGGGGAGGAAGGCAGTGGGGGCCTCTGAAAAACCGGAGCCGGCGTGGGGACCGGGGGGTCGCCCCGGTCGCGATCTTGGCGGGCTTTCTTGCCTCCGCAAAACGCACGTCAATGCGAGTGGCCAGGTGGATTAAATTGCTTAAAAAGGGTGGGAAAATTTTTTGCGGCAAGGGGGCCTTGATACGCTGGAAGGCCTTTCTTAAAGGTGGGGCCGGGGGGGGGTCATTCCAGGACAACTCTGATGCCGGGGGGCGAAACCGATGCGTATCTAAAGTTTCAACCCCGGTAGGTTCAAAATGCCCGCCTCGCAGGGAAAATTTCCCGGGCTGGTCCCGAAACAGCGGAATTCAGCAAGGAAGATGCAGATCGCAGTCACAGGATCGTCCTTTCCCCTAAGGTGTGCCCAGGCCAGGCCTTCCCGGCAACGGGTGACCCCAAAAAACCCTTGGAAGTTCGACAGGGAATTTTTCCCCCCTTAACTCAATGGCTGGTGCCTGGGTAGGAAAACCCCCGCAGAGCTTGGGGCGGCGTCAAATTTGGCAGGCAGGAAAACGGGCTTGGGGGCCCCAAAGGAGCCAGTGGAATGCCCGGGGCGGGAGCGCCCGGGGGATGGGTTGCTGCGGGCGGTGCAGCTGCTGCACCAGGCGGTCAAAAGATCCCGTGTTGCCCCCCCCGGGCCAGTTGCTGGACTGCGGGTCACCACGCGGAGAGGGGGCGCCACACTGGGCAGCGGTTTCCCTTTTTGGCGGCCAGGCGGATCTTTCTGTTCGGTTTCCGGAGGGGAAGTGGATCCATGGGCCACCCCCAAGGATGGTTAAGCCAGCCCGGGAAGGAATCTAAGTAGGTCCCGGTTTTACCAAGCCCCCCGCAAAAGGGGATGGACTTTTTGCGGCGGGATCTCCAGGTCGTTACCCCGACGTGAATTCTTGGGTGGGACCAAAACATGGTGGTGCAAAAACGTCAGACGGCTCGTAGTCGGGGGGCAAGGGGAAGTCAGGGGAGGAGCATGTTCGTGGGGCGTGGACAGGAGCGGGGAGGGCAGGGGCCAGAGATTCGTGGGCAAGGGCGGAAGCGAGGATAGGTACCGGTAGACAGGACGAACAATAGGGAAAAGCTTTCTCGATAGGCAAGGCACTAAAAAATCCGGCGGGGGGGCGGGAAACGCCCAGGGGAAATAGGGCATGCCCGGCAATTACCCAATTCCGGGGCCTGCCCCCTTTTTTAAAACTCACAGGTCCGGGCGTGCGCCCTTTTGTCAAGGGATGGCCGGCCGGGCGCAGGGGGACTGAGGGAACAGGGGGCGGGGGGGGTTTTAATAAATGGCGCGCCGGAGGGGGAGGCCCCCCGCCCCGGGGCCGGGGGGGCGCCGGCCGGGGGACCGGGGAGGCGGGCCGGCGCCCCCCAGGAGGATCGGGGCGCCGGTGCAAAAACCCCCAAATTACCAGTCCCTTGTAATAACCATTTATTTGTTTGATTACTTTACGGCTTTGTATATGAAAAGACGTTTTCTAAAGTGCAATCCATGTGTAAACGTAAAGAAAAGTTGAAGAGGTAGGCCCAAAACTGACCCTTTGGTAAATGTAACAGCTCCAGTCAGGTATGTACCGTTAATTTTCTCCCTTTTTTCTTTCATTGCCAGTTGCTTACCCACTTGCACACGTTTTCCCCCTCCAAGCATTCTATTTCTTCCAACCCTTTTTGTGGGCCCCCTACAAATGTTTAGAAAAAAACTGATATAGAATTAGTGCTCACCCAAACCGCTGCCTGACTTCCCATGAAGCTGATGGATTAGTCTGACGGACCCCATCCTTCATAAACCCCTGCGGGAAGGGTTAAACTTTATTTTCAGTGGGGTACCCAGGATAGATTCGAGAAAACCTTTAAACATTTTACCTACAAAAGAGGTTAAACTTACCGGCCATAGTTTCGATCACTTTTTGACCCCTTTTTAATATTGGACCCCAAATTGCTATGCGCCAATCCTTTTGGGACATACCCCGTTATTTTTCTTCCTTATTAAGAATAGGGGCCTACTATGACATCACTTAAATTACAAAAAAGTTCCAAATCCCTTTCTCCCCCAATAACCCCCCCTTTTGGGTGAGTTCTGGGGACAGCTATTGTTTTGTAGCCAGGGATAAAGAAGGCCTCCCTGGCTGGGTCGTTTACTCCTATTAGGAGAAAATATTTGAACACTATTGGTCAATAATATTATTTTTCTGTCTTCTTACCTTGGTCCTGTGTGTATTCCCCATCCAGCCCAAAACCTTTCCCTTTTTTCCAATTAATCCAAACTTTGTTTGTTTTTTTTCCTTTTTATTAGTTAACACTTTAAAGTGGTTAATGGTAAGGATGGGTTGACAGGAAGAATTGCGGGAAAACTAAAAACAATGCAGAAAAAAACAGTGTCAGTGATCAGCATGACAGCATGATAATACATTTATAGACCTCTTGTACAGGGCCAAAAGGGGGAAAAAAATGGTGCCCAAACATTTGGCACATGGAAGACAATAATGATGTACCGGTAATAACTGCACTCAATTTTAACATTTTTTATAACACAAACTCACGCATATGACAAACTCTTACCTCTATGCTACGTTGAGAAAATGGGTGAAGTGGTGTGCAAAAGGGGAGAGC
>JAODAL010025756.1:0-58024 GCA_025379985.1 Phyllomedusa bahiana | reverse complement strand
AATTGGTCTTATCCTTCTTAATGCAGGTATCGACTGTGTGTTTCTGTATGTGATTGTGTGTAGGTATATGTGTGTGTTCTGATGAATGTTTTTGTCGTTACATGCGTATTGTGTATGATGTCTACAGTACATGTATGGACACGTGTATATATTGGTGTGTGTGTTTATACAGTACATGTATGTATTGGAGGTATACATGGATGTGATATGTATTTGTAGGTGTTTGGATGGATGTGTTGTTATATGCGTATTGTGTATATGTATGCACGTGTGTATGAAGATGTCTACAGTACATGTATGCATGTGTGTTGTAGGCATACATGAATGTGATATTATGCATATTTAGGAGTTTGTGTATTTTTGCTTATGCGTCTTGTGTATGTGTAGGTATGTATGCATGTGTATGTTTGCATATACAGTACATGTGTGTGTGTGTGTGTGTGTGTATATATATACAGGCAGTCCTCAACTTACAACGTTCTGACTTGCACCCGTCCCCTAGTTACAAACAGCATGGGGCATGCTGGCACTTGTAGTTCCATGTCACACAGCAGATAGTAGCTGTGGAACTACAAGTTCCATCATGCCACGGCAGCACATGAGGTGAAATCTTCATAACAGGGGCACAGACAGCAAAACAAATGGAAAAACCCTTCCCTGCACTATCCGAAACTGAAAAAAAAAATCATTTGTGCTGTAATTACATTTCATAAATAAACCTGTTCTGACTTACATACAAATTCAGCTTAAGAACAAAACTATAGTCCCTATCCCGTTCATAACCCAGGGACTGCCTGTATGTGGGTATGTTTGTATACAGTACATGTATGTGTTTTGGATTTGTAGATATATATGTATGGTTGTGTATATTGAGGTGTATGTCTTTTGTGTGTAGGGTATACCTGGATGTGCATAAATGTGTTTATCTGTACGTACCGGTTTTCAGCTCTTTTCTCACAAAGCAATTTTTGGTGACCTTTTTTCATCCCTGCCTTGTAGGAGCCACGTACAACCTCTTTATTCTTCTGTTCACATTACAGTATGAGTTTTTTTTTTTTTTTTTTAAATAAAAAAAGTTTTTTCTTTTATTTTAGAAGTAGTAAAACATAGAAATTATATAAATTCAAAATTGCCAGAATTTTAATGCCCTGCAGAATAAAATTATTTAATCAATACCTATTTTAAAGGGAAACTGTCAGCTACTTTATGCTATCCGAACAACGGGCAGCATGAAATATCTGAGGGTTACCCCATCCTAACCATGTGGTTTTTGCCCCGAAACACTGAGGCGTTCCCAGGTAAAACACCCAGTGATGTTGGGCCGGGTGTGGAGAGAAGCTGCTGTGCCCAGGAGAGTTGAATCCGATGCATGACTTCTCCCCACCCCCTCAGCTTGACTGACAGCTCTCTCCCTATAGACAAACATTGGAGAGAGCTGTCAGTCAAGCTGTACATTTTATATCGTTTTTTATGAAGTGCTTTAAAAAAAGTATTTTTATTACGTAAAACAATATTATACATCGCTGTCTTTTGATTGCCATAACTTTTTTATTTTTCCATGTACAGAATTGTGTAAGGGTTATTTGCATTTGAGGTTTTTGATCGCATTTTATTTTATGTGCTGCAGGATGAACGAAAATCGCATTTCCTGCCTTTTTTTTCCTACTCAATGTTCACCGTGCGGATTAAATAACGTGACAGAATTAAAGGCTCGGTAGTTACGCACATGACGATGCCGAATACCCATTCTTTTTTTGGGGTGATTGGCATCTGTAAAGGGGAAAGGAGGGTATAAAGTTTGTTTTTCCTTTTTTTTTTTACTTTTCTCCATAGGGGATCTTTAGATCACTGTTAGGGTATGTTCACATGGCTTAATTGCGGGGCGTACTGTACGCCCCGCAATTACGCTGGGATTTCGGGAGTCGCGCTGATTGGCCCCATTGAGATGTCACTTATCTCCCCGCTCGTTCAATACAATTGTATTGTACGAGCGGGGAGAGGAGGCGTAATCCATAGTTCTCTATGAGAACTATGGATTACCATAGTTATGGGGAGCTTTTCGCTCGTATTAGAGCGCAGTATGCCACGAAATGCGCCCCAAAATAAGCCGTGGGAACATAGCCTTACAATGAAGAGTAGTACTGCTGTGTGCTGCTCTCCATGGCAACTGCGAATCACTATGCCCAATCATGTCCACAGGGTCTTTGTTAGGCTTCCGTACTGTCGGGGAAGAAATCGGAGCTCTCTCCCCCTTTCTCTTAGCTGCCTTGATTGTGGCCGCTAAGGGATTTATGCCTGCGGCTGGTCCCATGTTGTGATCTCGTGGGCCCTGCTTGAGAGTCCGCACGAGCTCCTGGATGTACCCATACATCCATTTGCGGGAAGTCACTTCCCGCTAGGACGTACAGGAACGTCCAGTGTCAGGAAGGGGTTAATTCTGCTATTACCGCTGATCTTGGCAATGGCATCAGGAGTCCAGCTGTGAAGAGCAGCCGTGTTCCTGTGGCTAAACTCGTGGGTACGGCCACATAATAGGGATGTATGTGATTGTCACGAACTCTGTCTGATGTACTGTATGTGTATAGTGTACAGGCGTTGTTATGGAACATAATTTGTGCTGAATTTTTGGGAGGTAATTGATTTATTCACTTGTCGTCATTTATGAAAATGCCACAATTTAGCACGGTAACACAAAATCTGTTACTATGACTTTATTTATTAGAGGATTAAGTGCCAGGTTATCAATTAACAGTGTTGGGTGAAGGAATTATGTGTACACTAACCTTTGTGGACACTAATGTATGTGGGGTAAATGACTGTTCTAGTATTTAGGACAGGAGAATATGTACTTGCTGGCAGTAAATCTCGATTGTTTTGTTTTCTCAGATGTTCAGGTTCTGCCGCTCAAAATGTCACAAGAACTTCAAGAAGAAGCGTAATCCCAGAAAGATCAGGTGGACCAAAGCCTTTAGAAAGTCGGCTGGTAAAGAGTTGACTGTGGTAGGTTCAGAATTAGAACACTGCTCCTCCATTATATAGATTTTTCCACACCCCACAGATAGTTGATGTTTCTTAATGTATTGCTTTAAACCCCTCACCTGTAAACATTGTCTTGTGAGATTGCAACTTCTTCTATCTCCTGTATTGTAAGGTGCAAGACTAAAGTAAGGGTCTTAACCATGCAGCCCCTGCAGTATGTAGCCTCCAGGGCACCAGAGCTCCTGAAAATCCTCCGTTCTAGTGGCTAGGGCTGGAGTTGATTCCGATCTTGTCAGTTTACCCCTTGAATGCCGCCGTCAATAGTGACTGCAGTATGTAAGTGATTTGTGGGAGCGACAGTGCTCCATCTGTCCTATTTTGGTGCCCAATTGTGCAACTGCACGATGCTGACGATTGTCATGATAGCTGAAAGCTTAATGACGGCATCTGGTCCTTCTGTAACTTAAGCTTTCCCAACCCTACCTGGAAGAAGGGTGTAACAGGCTGACTGACAATTGCCATAATAAAGAGCAGTACTGCAACGTGTTATAGCAGCGACCACTCAGTCCAGTACCATATTTGGACATTTAAAAAATGTAAAGAAAAAAAAATAATAAAAGATAGGATGTGTATTCAATAATACAATGTTAAAGCTAATTACATGATGTCATTTTCTGCAGGATAATTCATTTGAATTTGAAAAACGTAGAAATGAACCTATCAAATACCAGAGAGAGGTGTGGAGCCAGACTGGTAAGGTGCTATGTTTTATCTTTTTTTTTTTTTTTTCCCCCCTGCAGAATATTTTTGGATTTACACATTGTTTTATACTTTGCTGTTTGTAAAATAAAAAAAGATTGTTCTAAGAAAACGGTATATTGATGCAAATAACCTGGTAGTATCCATATGTCACTGCATTGGGGTCACCAGTTCCAGTATACTTGCTGCTTGTGAAAATATATGAGCCAAGTAATTTTATGATTTAGTTCATATCTTCCACTTTGGTGCACGTCAATTTATACCGTCAGTTCCTATTATCAAGTTTAATCTGTGCATTATTTTCTTTTCACTTTATAATATTCAATTCTTCCTTTTAGTTGAGGCTATGAAGAGAGTTGAAGAAATCAAACAGAAGAGACAGGCTCGATTCATCATGAACAGGTAAGAAGGCAGCAGCTATTGTTGGCTTTCCGTCTGTATGGATCGAGCTCAGCAACGTTTAATGCACATTCTCTGTTTTAGACTGAAGAAAGCCAAAGAGTTGGAAAAGTCTCAGGATATCAAAGAAGTCAAGCAAAACATCCATCTTATCCGGGCTCCACATGCTGGTAAGCCTTCTGGTCTGATACAGGACACTTCTAAAACTGACATTTCTGCTGTGTTATTTTTTGTAAGAATTTAAAGGGCGCCTGTCACCAAAACACAATTTTTTTGGACCGTCCATTATGTAATCTTTTTCCCTAGCGCTGCAGATTTCCTGGGTTAACACTGTATCTTGGAGCACATTTTGCAGCAGCATTTGTAAGTCAAAACCAGCTATGTTTAAGGGTCATTCCCAAAACGTCTCAGTTAAGGACTTGGTTTTACTCTCTCATTGAAACGTCTTTATTCATAGATGTATGTCTTCAGCTACTTGGACTTTTAACTAAGAGGAAATAAAGCATATCAAGTTTACGTCTCATGAGTTGGAGCTGGTATTTCCTTCCAAAACCAGGAATAGATCCAAAACCCAACAGAAGTAGAAGCCTTCCCAGATACTTTCTCTGTGTAGGCTCCACTTCTGGTTTTGGCCTATAAATACTGCTGCAAATCACACCATGTGAAAACTCATCCTGATGGGTTTAACCACTATTCAGCTCTAGTAGGAGGCATAATTTAGTCTTCACTTCTGTCTGCTTACTGGCTCCACACTTGACCTCATATTTACTGCTGAACAATATGTAACATGATTGGTTAAATCCAGTTCTGGAGCTAAAAAAAAAAAAAGTAGTGGGATAAGTGCAGGGATTGGGCATTTCAGGGTGCTTTACGGATGGATATGGAGCTTATAGAGAGCTTTCCTACCTGCAAGTCTTGCCTAGCTTTCCCCGGCCTGCACATCTTCACTGAGCAAATGAAGGCATTGCTGACCAAGGTGATTAGTAGATAAGAGGTGTCCCAATGACCACACCAATTGCCTGAATGTGTGCACTTTCACTGCTAATGAATAGTCAGAATTAATCAGTATTGGCAACTTGTGGAACTCCGCTCTGCATGAGATAATGAGTGCTGCCATGAAGCAGTACACCTACTGTTCTAAGTCAATCATTGCCAGGACCGGACCAGGAACTAAGGTGCATGCATGGGATGCACTTTTCCTTGAGCTCGACCGTAGGGAACTTCACTGCATCAGAGCAAGGCTGACCACTGCTCCATAGCAGTGACCTAGACAACAATCTGTACCCAAAAAAGACAGAGGGAGGCAAAGTAAGGCGAAAATGTGAAAAAGCAGATGTATTTAGCAAGTTTCTTTTGGTCGTATTAATACTAACTACGTAACTTATTGAGGTAGGCATATGCTCCCAAATGTCCTGGGATTTTGTTGGTAACTATGCAGTCTGTAACATACTAACTTGTTACTTGGATAAAGTAAACCCTAAGTACATGTATGGGTAAATATGATCCCTAAAGCTCTGTTGTTGACGATCAGCAAAATGTTAGCTTGCCAGATTCTGTTTTTTTTTTTTTTTTTTTTTGGGTGGTCTGTGATTCTAACGAAGCACTTAATGATGTTTGGAAACGTTATCATTGATATGTAATTAACAATTGCACTTCTGCTGCTATGGATTGGAAACAAAAAGAGGGAATGTAAGGCCATGTTCACACGGCTTAAAATGGGCCGTATTTCGGTCCGTAATTACGCGCCGAAGTGTGCCAATTACGGGCCGAAAACGGCCCATTCATTACGGTAATTCACAGCTCTCATAGAGAACTATCGATTACGTCTCCTCTCCCCGCCCGGGTGGGGAGATAATTGACATGTCACTTTCTAGCGGCGTATACGCACCGCTAGCTGTGTTTGTCTATGGGCCGGCGAAGTGCCGGCCCCCCGCTCCCTCCCCCGCTCCCGCCCCGTCCACATGGCGTAATTGCGGGGCGTAATTACGCCCTGCAAATACACCGTGTGAACATAGCCTAATACAAAAAAAGTGGGGTGGGGTTCTGTATTTAGGTGAAGTCTGACATTGCGATCTAGGGTTTGCGTTTTTATATGTACAGCATATGGTCCAACTAAGGCCTGGGTTGTACTACGCTACTCACAAAAAGTTAGGGATATTTAGCTTTTGGATGAAATTTCAGGATGAACATAAAATTTCTTGAACATTTTATTTAAATGAACTAATTGAGACCATCTCTTCAATTTAGAATGTCTAGCTGTTCAGTGTTTCAGTACATTTTGCACAACTTGCTGATCTCTAACAAGGAGCCTAATAACAAAATTCACAGCAGGTGTTTGATCCCTGAATCGCCCAATAAATTTAGGGGATTAATTTGAATTGGGATTTAAACAGTCCACCTCATCATGCTGTTCATATTGTGACGACATGAGATCAAGAAAACACCTTACAATTTATCAACAGTACCTCGTCATTGCAGGGTGCTTAGAATGTCGGTGTGTGTCAATCAGCAGGTTGTATCAGAGATACCGAGAGACTGGAGTCATAGAAGATGTGCATCCTTTAGCTACATCACACACTGATGACCACTTTATTGTAAACTGTGCCCTGCGAAAGCAGGTGATGAATACCACACAACTCCAGTCATATTTAAGGGAGGTGAGAGGAACCCAAGTGTCACGTCAGACCTTTTGTAACCATTTACATCAGCGTGGTCTGCATGCTAAAAGACCGGCAAGGATACCTGACCTGCCTGATGCTGGAGACATCAATGAGAGTGCTATGCATCATTGGTGGCCTTTATTTCTGCTCAGAGTGAATTGACTTTCATCACTGAACAGCACTGAGGACCATTGGTCTCTCGTCCAGCATAAATGCTCCTTGGCTCATGCATGACAATGATGCCTGTGCCAGGTGATGTGGTCAGGTCATTTAGCATGCATAACGTGCTTATGTAAACGGTTATGAATGGTCTGACGTGACACTTGGTTGCCTCTCACCTCCCTTAAAGGTGTCTGTAGTTGTGTGTCGTTCATCATCCAGTTCCGCATTGTTTACAATTAAGCGGTTTTCAGTGTGTGATGTATCCAAAGGACGTCCCCTTCTTTGCCTTTCTGTGACTCTTCCAGTCTTTCTGTATCCCTGCTGCAACCTGCTGATGACACTCTGGCACTCAAAGCTCAGTGGCCACTTCAGTCTGAGAGCATCCTGCTTGAAGTCTCACAATGGTAAGATACTGTTGATCAATTGTAAGGTATTGTCTTGGTCTCATGATGTCAAATCATGAACAGCATGATGAGGAGGACTGTTTAACTCCTAATTCTAATTGATCCCCTACATTTATTTGGCGATTCAGGGATCAAACACCTGTTGTGAGTTTTGCCATTATGCTCCTTGTTACAGATCTGCAAGTTGTTTAAAAAAGCACTGAAACATTGAACAGTTGGAAATGTGCCTTCTGAAGTTGAGATGCTCTCATTTTAGTTCATTTAAAAAAAAATAAAAAATATTCAATACATTTTTATATTCATCCTGAAGTTTCAACCAAAAGCCAAATATCCCTAACTTTTTGAGTAGTGTATAATAATGGCTGTTATGCATAGGCATCATAGGACATGTTAGAACTTCCCTACAGAATCCTATGTTATTTGATACCGCAACACATTTTAAAGAGAGTCTGTGTGTGCTAATTCACCTTTTTTTTATTTATATGTAATATTTATATCTATTTTTCTCCCCACAGGAAAAGCAAAAAAGTTGGAAGACACAATGGTTCAGAAGTTACAAGAGGATGTGGATATGGAAGATGCCTCTTAGAAATGGATGCAGTCGAGATCTTGACATTGTTGCAGTGTATTTTTCAATATGGAAACCTTTTTACAGCACTTTGGACTGTAACGCAAGTTTCACATCTAAAGCCTGAGATCATGGTTCAAGACTGTTTGAGAAGACAGTTTGAAAAATAAATTTTTATGTTCTCATGACGCCTTTTTTGTTCATGTGTAGTCAGTGTGTAGTACATCTTAGTACTATATTGCCATAGTTTTCTAGGCGCTGCTTTTTCTGCTATAAGGGTATGTTCACATTTCATATTGCAGCGCACACAGGTATGCGCTGCAATTCACCTGCTGTTGAAAGTATGTGCTGGTCAGCGTGCACTTTAAACAGCGCAAGGCACTGCCTTCTATTTATTTTCATATTCGTCGGCGCATAAGCAACCAAAAGAAATGACATGTCACTTTTTTTTTTTAGGTGTGCACAGTACACATCAGGAATTAAAGGAGTTGTCTCCCCACAGGGTTTCAAAGAATGCATGAAAGAAATTCTCTGTCACTTCCTGGTTCATACTAATTTGCATAAGCTCCATGCTTGTACAGCTATGTTGTGCTTTCAGATGCTAATTAGATTAGATTAGCTTCTCAAACTACTGGAAGGACTTCTTATCTGATCCCCAAAACAAAAGCCTTAATTACAGAGCTGTTTACTTGAGATAAATCAAGCTTTTTTTCTGTCTGGCAGCACAGGACAACTGACTGACACTGCCAACCTGTGTGATGACTCACTCTCTGTTATCTCATTGAACAAACAGCCCCAGGAGATTTGTTTACAGGTCGGTTACTGAGGGAACTGAAATAGCCAGGGAGGTAATAAATTCACTTGTATCTCTTTAGGGAAAACAGAGGAACAATGCAATATATTTGGAAAATGTCTTTATTTTGTGTTCCCTACAATTTGAAAGCTATTCTTTGTAGCGAGACAACCCCTTTAAGTTCTCTTACCGTATTTTAGGGGTGTACTTTGGCGCAAGTACATGCAAAAATACGCCCTGTGCACAACCTTATAATTGAGTATGTTATTATTTACACACGTTGAGGCCAAAATGGTGTTAATAACTATACCTGGAAGTGTTATTTCGATATATTTGCCAAGCAGATTCTATGAAGTTTTCCTCCAAAACTACTTTGCATTTGTTGGGCCTTATCTATGAGAAAATTATAAAAAAAAAAAAAAAAACTAACAAAAAAGTTATATTTGTGTGTGTATAGTTGAAGTTCAGCTTTACTGAAATAAAAGGGTTTGAGCTGCCTATGAAATGCAGATGGGATAGAAAACTCATGCAATGTTCTTTATCCAGCAGCTGAACTTGTACAGTTTGAGGATATAGGGGTTGGAATTTTCCTGTGGTCCTGTGCTCCCAACTAGGAAAATAATAATTAAGAACACTTGTCAGGTACCAAAACAATACCAATTTTTAAAATTTTTTTAATGAATTGCCAGATTGATTCCCTTTTTATGATGTATCAACACATACATAGAAAATTATGTCGGCTCACCATTGTGAAAAGTTCTTTGGGTACCTCTTATTTCGTATTTGCATAGCACGGGGACCCCCAGTCAACTTCGGCTCAGGAGGAAAACAGAAAACAGCTTTTTGACAATATACTCAAGCTTGCTGATAACAGGGTTAGATGGCTTTCAGCTATTCTTTAAAACATGAGAATTTATTGATAATCCATTAAAATATAATGGTATAGGGTAAGGAGGTTGCGATACAATACCAGTGCGGAGAGCTTCACGACGCGTTTTGACTATTGCATAGTCTTAATCATTGTGCCCCTGATTAAGACTATGTAATAGTCGAAACGCGTCGTGCAGCTCCTTGCACTGGTATTGTATCGCAACCTCCTTACCCTATACCATTATGTTTTAATGGATTATCAATAAATTCTCCTGTTTTAAAGAATAGCTGAAAGCCATCTAACTTTGTTATTAGCAAGCTGGAGTATATTGTCAAAAAGCTTTTTCTGATGTATGATCTTTACCTAAAGAAGGTGTGGAAATCCGGAAAAGCTTGCAGGTTTTTAGTGAGGAGCTTTTATTGTTTGGCAGTTAGTATGCATTCTGGATTATTACTATACAGCTGAAGAGTGCAGCCCGGAAAGATTTATTTTCAGCTGAATCCTTTGCTACACTGCCAGATACCAGCAGCACCCTTATTATGTATGCAATAACAGTAGTAGCGTTAGTACAACTAGTGAAGGTGAGCAGATAAGCTATTGATTTATGGTGTCAGCTATTTTAAAACAAGTGTTCTACTTTATGAAGAACTGTATCCTTCATTTCATCAGTTAAAGGGTAGTGCATGACATGGGGGTTTAAGGAACATCAGAGAGTCGCTATTATTTTAACCCCAGCATTAGGCTTAGTTGTGTTAAGTTTGGGGTGCTCTCATATGTAAGAGCTAGATTAAACTATACTTGATTGCTGAGGTGATGTCGCAGCATAAAGGGGTTCACAAAACATTAAGGGCCACATGTATGAAACGGTTTTGGTCTAAAACTCACTTTTTTGCCCATAGGTTTCTATGGAGAAAAAAGTGAGTTTTAGACCAAAACCATTTCATACATGTGGCCCTAAGTGCACAGGATGAAGTTAATTGGCTGAATGCAGCACGGCCGGCTATTATTTAGTTATTAACCGTTGTATTTTTTTACCAACATAATCCATGCCTGTCTCTTTAAACTGTATTTCAGTCAGTCACTATCTCAAGTCTACAGATTATATGGCTGATAAAATCAGGGCTACTCCTGCATTATTGTATTTTGTAGCAGCAATAAATTGCCGTGTAAGCTGTTCTTAAATGCAAAACCTGGTTTTATTGATGTTTTATAAATTGGTACAACTGGTCTACTGCTGTGACTAAAAAGGAAAAAAGTCTGTCTTTGGACTGTCAACAGTTGCATCTGTTAATTTTTGACTATTCTTATACACTTTGGTATATTCCTTTTATTCACTTTTCCCCCATCATCATCATTGCTTTATTGTATCCTCTTATAGCAACAGGTCTGATGTAATTTTGTTATTTAGCCCCATGAGGACCGAGCATGTATTTAGTTAACACATTCATTTTTTTCTTCCCCGCCTTCCAAGAGCCATAACTTTTTTTTTCATTTTCCAAATACATAGACATGTGAGGGCTTTTATTTTGTGGGACACGATGTGCTTTCTAATGGTGTCATTCATAGAATATACCGGAAACCGCAGAAAAAATAAAAAAAGTGGGTTAAAATTTGAAAAAAACAAATGTATTTGTGCCATGTTTGCAAGTTCTGTTTTGTGGTTTTTTTTGGTTTTTTTTTTTTTTTTTTTTTTTTTTTTTTTTTTTACAGTTTTCCCTCACCGGTTTAAATGATGTGTCCTTTGTATTCTGCAGGTTGATACGTTTCTGGAAGTACCAAATATGTAGGGTTTGCGTTGTTATGGTACCATAAAAAAATCCAAACATTTTTAAAACTTGGGCGGCAGTGCCACTTTCTGTGATCAATAACATTTTTGCATTTCCACCCATAGAACTGAGAGAGGGTGCATTTTTTGCGGCCTGAAGTGTACTTTTTATTGGTACCATTTTGGGATACATGTGATCACTTTTATTCCAATTTGTAGGAGACCTGAAATGACCCAAAAAACACAATTTTGGTGTTTTTGGAATTTTTTATTTATTTTTTTTCTTCTACGGTGTTCAGCACACGAGATAAATTACCGTATATACTCGAGTATAAGCGGAGGCACCTTCTTTTGCCACAAAAACCGGGAAAGCTTATTGACTCGAGTATAAGCCTGGGGTGGAAAACGCAGCGGCTACTGGTGAATTTTAAAATTACATAGGCAGTTTAATGTCCCCCCATAGGCAGGTATAGGCAGTTTAATGTCCCCCATAGGCAGGTATAGGCAGTTTAATGTCCCCCATAGGCAGGTAATAGGCAGCTTAATGTCCCCCATAGGCAGGTAATAGGCAGCTTAATGTCCCCCATAGGCAGGTAATAGGCAGCTATATGTCCCCCCATAGGCAGGTAATAGGCAGCTATATGTCCCCCCCATAAGCAGATACAGGTCCTCATAGGCAGGTTATAGGCAGGTAATTGTCCCCCTAGGCAGGCTATAGGCAGGTATAGGTCCCCCTAGGCAGGCTATAGGCAGGTATAGGTCCCCTTAGGCAGGCTATAGGCAGGTATTGGTCCCTCTAGGCAGGTATAGGTCCCCCTAGGCAGGCTATAGGTAAGTATAGGCAGGGTATAGGTCCCATAGGCAGGTATAGGTCCCCTAGGCAAGGTATAGACATGGTTTAAAAAAAAACCAAAACACTTACCTGGCTCCCCGCTGCTCCGTCTCCCGCGCGCTCTCCTCAGTCTTGAGACACAGCCGGGTGATGTCATCAGGCCGCGCATGCAGCGTGATGACACATCCTGCCTGTGCCGGAAACTCCGGACAGCTGCGAGCTTGCGGCCGCCCGCAGTCCACTCGCTCGCTCTCTGCACTGCAGTGGTATCTCTTCACCTGTGTGCGCTCCAGAGGAGTCGCATACAAGGGAAGAGATAGCCGACAGCGCCTGGGCCACCGCAGTGCCCGGAGGCTGTCGGCTGCACTCGGCCTTCAGTTATATGCTCTACCTGAGGAGTCGCATATAGCAGAAGTGTCCCTGCCGGCGCCTGGGCCATCGCAGCGCCAGAGCGCCAACAGTGACTCGAGTATAAGCCGAGGAGGGATTTTTCAGCACGTTTTTTGTGCTGAAAAGCTCTGCTTATACTCGAGTATATACGGTATGTTCTATTTTAATCGGACTATTTTGGAAACGGCAATACCAATTATGTTTATCTTTTTATTTATTTGTAAAATGGCAAAAAGTGTTTTGAACATTTAATTTTTAACACTTTTAAACACTTATTTTTTTTACTTTAACATTGAGTCCCCCTAGGATGCTCGACCACTGGAGGCACGATCATTTACACAGCCTATTGTGATGCAATAGAGTGAACAAAGATGCCGGTTCTACTACTTTGTGTCTGGCGCAGGAAGTAGCAAACGATAAAAATGGTGGCGATGGAAGCCTTCACAAGGCTTCCAGCCGCCATGGATACCGATCAGGGCCAATCAGCTCTCGCTGATCGGAGTGAGGAACGGTGCGCAACACCGTTAGCAACAGTGTCTGCAATCGTTGCAGCATCTAAGGGGTTTAACTGCATGGAGTGGAGCCAGCTCCATTCCGGGCTGTTACTGGCAGGTGTCAGCAGCATTTAGCAGCCGGCACCCGCCACCTGTGTAGGGGTTAAAGGGTTTGTACTACCATACACATTGATGGCATAACAATAGGATATGCCATCAGTTTGTAGTAGTTGTGGGATCCACAGCTATCTGGAGAATGAGCCCTGAAACCTGTTTTAAACTGATAGGTGGTCGCCACTCTCCTATTGTACTCGGTGAGGGTTCTAAAAACAGCCGAGTGGTATTTGGGATTTCCATTGAAATCAAAAGGAGAGTTCCATATACCTCTTGATTTAAAACCAAGGTTTCAGGGTTCATCCTCGGGATGTCACACGTTAATGTCGTATCCTGTCGAATTGCTGTTAATGTGTTTGGTGGGTATACCCCTTCAAAGTAAACGCTTGGTACATTTATTATGTTAAAGGGGTTGTTTGTTTCACCATGCTGTTTCTCAGAGTCAAAGGTAGCTTCACATTCACACCGCCTTGTCAAGCTGCGGATGGTTCTATAGCAGTCCGCATTTTTAGCTCCTCTATAACTAGCTGAAACCTTACAAAGACATAAGTGTTTGAGATTTAATCTGTGTAAACAAAGCTTCAAGTGCTCCAAGGGGTAAAAACAATTGCTTATCTGTAAGCAAACTAATCTTATTAGAGATAAACCCCCAGAAAATGAGAGTTCCATTCATGTAGGTGAAAAAATACAAAAATTTGCCAGCTCATCCATTCACAACTGGCCTAGATCTCTCTAAACCTATTCTGCAAATTATCCTTCTTGGATATTGACTTGCAGTGCAGATTTTGGAAATCTGTAGTATGTCAATTTCTTCCATGGGCAGTTTGAGATTTGTTGTTCCCTATTAGTAATAAAGTAATAAAATCTGTTGCTGTGGATTGTGCTGCAGATTACATGTGGATTCTTGGCAAAGTCCACAATTGAGGATGAAGTACTCAAGGTGTATTGATTTTCCTTTTGAAGACCACCAGTTGACAGAACAGCCAATGCTTATGGGGATAAAGGTATGCAAAGTAGCTCTCCTCCAAAAGGAGGAAAACTCGTCCTCTACTGCCCCATGTAAATTCAGAGGTGTGAGGCGCTACAGTATACTTGCATCTTGTAGCAGGCTTAGCTGTCTGCTCGTTGGGTCTACATGTTACCTGTTGGCCACGTGTGTGTCTGGTTGACCGCTAGTACTCCCGGTTTCCCCAGTTGTACCACAGAGAAGGGATAAGGTTGCTGAAAAGCATCCCACGCAACAGCTTATTTCTCTGCAGGACAAAGATTTTAGTATTTTAACAAAAAAAATCCTGACCCTTTCTTTTCGCCTTTGTCCTGTTGAGGGGGAAAGTTGAGACTTTAAATTGCCCCACCTATGTTTATCCAATATTTACGGGCACTTCTGATCTCTAAGCTCACTCATATCTGACATTGCTTCTTTTAATAGAGATGTTTTTAATCAATTCTAAAATTTAAGAGATGTCTTTACCTGACTGTGGAATGCACATCCACTTGGGAGAAGTAATAGTGCCACATTTAATGTTTGCAACTTGGTACAGTGTGTGAAATAGTATGACTTATCCTTGGAGGCAACAATAATTTAGTTTTAAATGGCAAGGCCAGATTCTTTAGTATTAAATTACACACACTATATCATGTTTTCTAGTGACTTGTATAGCAACTCTGTGCTCGGCCAAGTTTATACACAAATGCGTTTAGAGAGACTTTACTAGAATAAGCCTTTGTCCTTGTACTGAATTTTGATAAATCATTTTTCAGGTAACATTTAATACAAAGATTAGGAAAGGAAAACATCTGTATCTATCTTTTCTGTGCCTCCTGATTTTTAGACCCATTTGTTTCTTTAGTTTAAAACATACAGCAAGCTTACCTGAACTTTGTGCATGCAAGTTAGTGGTGTGTCATACTAATAAATACTTCATGTGCTCTTATAGGTGAGCTATGATCTGAGCATAGATAACCCTGATGCAGTGAACTACAGTACACTTTCAAATAGTTTTCCCGTGTTATGTGTTATCCAGCACTCAATAGAATGCTTAAAGAGAACCTGTCACATAGTTTATGCCCCCTTGCTGAGGACAGCACAAGGTAGTGTCAGACCTGCTGTTTCCAGCGCTGTGTCCCTTATTCTGTAATATGCAGGAGTTTTCGAGTAGTCTGGAGTTTTCAGCCAGAAAAGTCGTGAAAAGAGTCCGGTTTTTTTTCATACCCCGCCCATCTGAGGCTAGAAACGTGAATAACTGCCAGGTGGGCGGGGCTAGCCTTTGGTGGGTGGGGATAACACCTATTTATGAATAAGATTTGAGCATTAAATGCTCTAAAACTCCAGCATCTTACAGAATAAGGGGCACAGCGCTGGGAACAGCAGGTCTGACACTAGCTTGTGCTGTTCTCAGGAAGGGTGGCATAACCTATGTGACAGGTTCCCTTTAAAGGGAATGTTTTATCCCTGTGCTTTTTTAATTTGTTTTTAAAGCAATTAGGACCCGATACATATTTTTATCTGTTTTTATTTTCTGATTGTAATTTTTTTTTTAAATTCTGTTTTGTATATATGATTATTGAGGTGGCCATCTTGCCTGAACTGCTTTTAACGGCATTTAGAGATACATTTTACAGCAGCCATGTGGGCTATAGGATCCTGTGGTGTGGAGATGTTCACTGACTTCTATTGGAGAGTGTTTTTGGCATGCTGGATAGAACTCACTTTGTAAGAAGGGGTAAAGGGTGAGTTGTGACCATCACCTATTGTGAGTGGTGGATCCTATGTTAAATTTAGACCTAATTCTTTAATATATCACTAATAATTATTTGAAAAAATGTTTAACATAAAAACATTTAAATAATAGGCCATGTACTGATGACACATTCCCTTTTATTGGCAGTCGATTTTATATTCCCTTGCAAAGTTTTTTTTTTCTTGACTCCCCCCAACCCCAATTGAAGTAATATTGACCATCAGCAGAAGGAAACTTCTTATATAAGTTGACAGGTTTTTCTTAGATCAGAAATATCAGACACCTGTAATATCAGATGATTTTGACAGTTTCTGAGTGCTAAATTATCTTTTATCTAGCGTTTATTTTTGTTTTGTCAGTACATTGGGCACCTACTAAATGCAGAAGTTTGGTGTCTCAACATGTCCTTGAAAACGCTGGCTATGTTAATGTTGAATATATATCTTCATATTCCAATCTACAGGAGTTTTTATCTCTCGCTACTGTTCTTAAAGTCACTGATGTTGGTGATGGAAACTCCTTTGCACAAGAAGAAATAACTGCCGTATTAAAAAAGGAAGTTACACAAGTTGCTATAATATAGTTTAATGAGAATTTAATTCACAATAAGCAGTCATTATAGACACTTGTATCATTTGGTGCAGTAATTTACTGTGTGGTGTAAACCAAAATGGGGGCGCTTGAAACATGCGCTGAAGTGGTGTATGAAACTAACTTGTGCTTACACATGTTTTCAGTTACTATTATATCAAATTGAAGTCCACCTGATGTTTCCTATAGACTTGCAAATCATTTTTTATCTAAATTCGCCAACATAAGGGCTCTTCCTTATTGTATTAGGTACTGTTATGCAGAAATTGCCAATGAAAGTTTTTTGGGAAATTGAGGGAACCCAGTGCTGCATAGCATGAGAAGAAAAACCAAAATATGTGCCTCCCGGGTGGTGTATGTTGTATTAAAACAAATCTCAATGAGATTGCCATTAGGCTCGCCATGTATTTCACAGTGCTTGTCTTTGGATGTATTATGTTTTTTTTGTTAAATATCTTTTTATTGATTTTCAAATGTATAAATGTCATTGAATGTATATAAAAAGACGAATCTATAAAAAAGAAAACTAAATATAAAATAAATGCTTGATCAGGTATAAAATATTACCACATCAACTGTCTAGCCACAACAAGTGCTGCAGTCGGTCAAATGTTATAGCCTGCAAAGTTAGTACACATCTAAAGAGCATATTCTTGATCATTCTGCTCTTATTTTGTTTTACCTTATTGTATTAGAGAATTACATTATAAATGAAATACGGTAATATTTATCTATTGATCAAATGGAAAGTTCTGTGCTCATAGAAAGGTTTCATTCACAGATTCATATATTCAAGCACAGTTGAAAAATAGACTTAACTAAAAAATTGTTCAAGGGCACAAACTATTTTTGAGCAATTAGCATAGCATGGATGTAAAGCCCCAATTCCAAAAAAGTTGGGATGCTGTGTAAAATGTAAAGAAAAGTTTGCAATGATTGAGAAAACTCTTATCGCCATATTGTATTCAAAAATAGATGGTAACAGCTCATGCTCTCCCCCCTTCTCTGCGCAATTAATTACTTGGTCATAGAGCATGCCTAGAAAACTCTCCCATAGAAGTCAATGAGTCATCTTCTGTTTACAGGCTCTCATGGACTGTGTAGCTGCTGTAAAGCATATCTTTAAATGGTTTTAAAAGCAGCGCAGGCAAAATAGCTTTATAATCATGTACATATAATAGAATAAAATATCACTATCTGGTTTTAAATTGTCAAAAAACCTAGCTGAAACAATCACTTTAAGCAACTCATAAATATAAGGTAAAAGGATTTATCAAATTACTGGCCATGTGTGATAAGTGATAAGCTTTTCTGGAAGAAAAAAGGCAATATTTGGATAATCCGTTTCGATTGTTGTCAGTATAAGGCTGCATTTGTCAACTGCATCAAAAATGCAAGCAATGAAAAAAAACGTGCTTTTTTTTAAATTAAAACACATTTGACCTGTGCTTCAAATTAGTTAATTACAAAAACACTTGCATTAAAAAAATATGCAGTAAAGCAACAGTTGAACCCAGCCTTAAAGAAAGAAACCTTATGAAGCAAAAGCACATTTTCAAATCTGTTTCATTATGAAAATAAAAGCATTTTACCTGTAATTCAGTAAAATAAAAATGTGCTGGCCCTTTAAGAAAGGAGGCCAAAGTTGGCCAAGTCTGGTTCTTCACAGCCTGATGGATCACTATGTTGGCAGACACCTCTGTGTGACTTCCTGCTTCTGTGAAGAGGGTAGTCTGTAAGTCTGCAGCATGTGTACACTGGGGAGGTCAGAGCTGCTATTTTCATGCTGCATGTTAAACCAGCAGCAGTGTAATGTGGATGCCTGAATGTTCTGGAGGAGGAGGAGGAGTCTGGAAGCAGCAGAAACAGGTAAACCCTCTATCACACATCCTCAGTGTGCTGTGGTTGCAGTGAATGTATAATTAGAGACTCAGAGTAACCCTATACAAGCATCATGTCTTTAGTTCCCCCAAAAAGTTGGTATCTGCCAGGGAAGAAATCTCACCAGATTGTGACCTATCTCTGACAAAGTGAAAGTAAACCTTTGTCCTTGTAATACTGAGGTCTTTGATTTGCTAATCACGTATTTAAGAAAAGTCTTAAAATTTCATCTACTTAAAATGTTTGTTTACTTGTTTGGTGGTAATAGGTGCTCATTAATGCATGTGAAACTTGTAACAAACCTGAAATCATTTCTATGGACTAAAAATGCAGTTTCTCTAGAAGAAAATGCTAAACCTGTGTTCAGACATTCCGCTTTTTGCATGTGCTTTTTTAAGCCGAAACCAGGAATGGATCATAATTGGAAGACACATATTAAAGAGGGTTTACTATGAAGGAAATGAGCAGCATGGGTCGTTTGCAGCTAGCTGTGAGCCAACTGTGCATGAGAATGAAGAGTATACATGGTAAAGCAGATATATAATATAACTTTTTCTTCTTTTATTTCTTGCAAAAAACAGCAACAAAGTGCATCATGCATTGTGCATATATCGCAATAAACTTTGGAAGATATAGTTCGTGACGACTTATCTCAAAACTGTATTGCTCTCCAGCCGCGTCCTTCTTTTTCGGCGTGCAATAATGGAGAGGAAGTACGCTCAGGTGTTACTGCCCGCCTGACGTACTTCCTCTACACTACTGCACGCTGAAAAAGAAGGACGCGGCTGGAGAGCAATACATCTATGAGATAAGTCACCATGAACTATACCTTTTAAAGCTTTTTGCAATATATGCACAATGCATGATGCACTTTGTTGCTGTCTTTTGTAAGAAATAAAAGAAGATAAAGTTTTATGACATAATTTACCTGCTTTACCGTGTATACTGTTGGATGAGAAAGGAGCGTGAGGAACACCATGAGCAGGTAGTGGCTGACTGGTTTAAAAATATGTAAACTACCAGGATTTGTTGCACATGAGAATGAAGAGGACAGCACTTGTGGCCATTCACTTTTTTGGGAGTTCTGAATATAGCCGAGTACACTCACTCATTCTCACAGCTGAGAACGACCTGTGCAGTGCAATTTCTTCATGGTAAAACCCCTTTAAGGAAAGAGTGAGATTTTTCCTTGTTTTAAATCTGTTCTTGGTTTAGGCTCCAAAAAATTCATCTAAAAAGCTGAACATTAGAACACAGCCTAAAAATTTTAAAAAAGTGTTTTCTTCAACATTTCAGTGTCATATGTTGTTGAAATTCACACCCATAGACTGACACCAAATAACATTGGGTAATAGAATATTTGAGCAAGCAAATATAACATGACAACTCCATCCAAAGCCAGCCATGTATTACACTTTACAGCTTCCCCAGAGTGCCTTTTCCCTATGCTGCTTCCATTTCTGTAACATCCGTGTTCTCTCTCTGTCTGGCAAATCACGTCACTGGCTTTTTCCATTTATATATTTTATCGATGCTTGAACTAACGCTGTGGGGCCTTGTTCTTCTTGCTCAGACTGACACAAGCTTTGCTGCTATGTAATTGTATTTTTTGCTAATACGACTGTGAGCAAAATGAATAACTGAATTAATGATTTTATGTAATGAATCTTTATTTGTATTCAGAAAATCCCCCACAACTAGACCAATCTACTCAGTAGGAGTGAAATGAAAATAATTTCTACAGATAAATGTTTTAGGAAACTGCAGTAATGAAATCATATTTTGTCTTCACTATCCTAAAATGTGCTTTGGCATAAAACAGCATGAATTGTACATTTCTACAATATTAGGCACAACTATAGGGGGTGCAAAAGTAGCTCTAATGACCTTCCCTCTGCTACAGGAGGTGACTCAAAGCCAATGTTATAAAAGTGAACTACAATATTACATGCACAATGATTTACCATGCTATACAAGGACAGCCGGCATCATATATAGAGCCTATACAGTTTAATGTAGTTACAGAAAGTAAAAACAAACTAAATTGTTGCCTGCACACTTCTGATAATCTGAATACCTCCCAAATGTCCCCCTTCTAAAAGGACAGGCCTTACTTTTAACCCATGCCCCCATCCCTCTTTGCTCTTCGAATGTCCCTCTTTTTCACATAGAAAATAGATTTGCATTAATAAACTTACTATAGTGCTCCAAAAAATACCTGCCTGGCACCTAACTGTATATTAGACTGTAACTTGCATATTATTTTATCATTGTGTGAAATGTAGACCTGGAAATTGTCTATATTTTGATTATAATAATGTTAAAACTTTCCTAAAAACTAATTTAAGTGTATCACTATGCATTCAAAATTGGATCTTTTACACTGTAAACTCTAGGTGTCCCTCTCTGACCATTTTAAATGTTAGGAGGTATGCAATCTGTTTCTGACTGTATGCCAGCTCGCTGCAGGAGACAAACTTTCTTGGGTAAACCCTGCCCCTCAGTCATCTGTCACACGAAAGAGTCATTAAGCTATGTCTCCACTGCATCAGACAAAAAACATCCCAAAAGCAGCCGTTTTTTCTCTGATGCAGGACCGCGGTCGCTTCTCGTTTTCCTGACGTCGCCCATACAATTGTATTGTATAGGACGTCGGCCAGAAAACTAAAAGCGCCGACGTATTATACAACATGTTGTATAATACGCCGCTGCCGAAAGGCGGGCAGAGAAAAGACGAGCTGTGTAGACTGCAGCTCGTCTTTCCTATTGCCGTCTATGGAGCCGCAGGAACGATCGCATCTTCGGCGCTTTTAAAAACTAAAAGCACCGAAGATACGATCGTTTTCCTAAGCAGTGTAGACATAGCCTTAGAAGGAATTTCAAGGTGTTGTGTTGTTGAACAGCCCCCTGCCCTGTAAGAGCATATGGAAGCAGGGCTGGGAGGACGGGTAGGTGACTGCTTAGGCGCCTCTTCATCCCAGGCAGGAAGGGGGTGCAAGAAGAGATGGAGTGGGATAAATTTTCCATTTGGTGGGGGGGGAGTGGACGCTATATACCTTATTTGCCTAGGGCACAAAAATACCTTGTTCCTCTCCTGTATGGAAGTCATAGAGGTGGGTCCCCCTCTGCTGCTAAATTAAGTCTTGTTAAAGGGGTTGTCTCGCTACACGGATTGTTTTTTATGTTAAAGATCTTGCAAAAACAAGTCACTTTGCAATATATGTCCATTAGCAGTGTCCTACCTATTCCTAGATATCCCCTCTTGTATGGGCTGCATCAGCTTCTCGGGTCGCTATAGCTACAGACCTGTTTGGTCTCTGTTGATAGGCTGCCAGCACTGGTTGCTATGGCTACAGACCTGGCTTCTACTGCAGCCTAATGGAAGCCAGTAAACACGCCCCTGAATTCAAAATTAAATCACGAAAACAGGACTTAGGTAGGATGAATCAACGTAATGAGACAACCCTTTTAACAAATCAAATTTTAGCAAAGACTATAAGGCTATGTTCACATGGCTTAAAATGGGACGTATCTCGCCCCGTATTTTGCGCTGTACTGAGCGAAATACGGGGCGAGATACGTCCCAGTCATTACGGTAATCCACAGTTCTCATAGAGAACTATGGATTCCGCCTCCTCTCCCCGCTCGCATAATACGGCGAGCGGGGAGAGAAGTGACATGTCAATTGTTCACGGCGTATACACGCTGAGAATAACAAATGTCTATGGGGCCAGCGGGCTGACGGCCCCCCCGCCCCGCCTCCGTACACACGACGTAATTGCGGGGCGAAATACGTCCTGCAATTACTGCCGTGTGAACATAGCCTAAATGTGTGTATTCTGATCGATATTTGCTTCCCATTTTTTCCTGATGGGAGTCTACATTATATTTCACCCCCCACAAAATGAAACATCATGTCATTTATATGTTTCCGCTTTGATTACGCATTACAACGAAATCAGGTAGACAGGATATGGCTTAGCTTCATTGCTGGGGCTCAACTGTATGAAAAACCACAGCAAAATCCACCACATACAAATTAAAAATCTGTGACAAAAATAAAAATCTGTCAGGTGATCATGGCCTAAGGGTAAGTTCACACAACGCAAATGCGGCTGTTTTACCTGTTGCATCGTAAAAAGGCTCAGAGAGGCTAGTTATGGTGTAGTGTTCTCTTTGATGAGAGATCATTGACTGCTAACCATGCCTCTACAATGCACTTGAAGACATTTCTCTCAGTTGACAAACTTTAAGCAGGAACATATCATGAGACACATCATGGGGCTGAGAGAAACAGGATGATCATTTTGATGATTGGACCACAATCTTGCCCATTCTAAGCAAGATCACTAAATGTCAAATATACCAACGATGGAAAATATTTAGCTCTCTTCTATAAATTTATCCAAAGGCATAATACCAAGGCTAAAGCTTAACTTTTAATTATTTCTCATACAAATCCCACAAACAAAAAATGACATATAGAAAACAACCCCACAAAACATTTTGTCTCAAGAGTGTATATATACATTAATACAGTACAAATCAACTCACGTGATCTGGTAATTAACCAGCAGGGATCCAATTTCTTCACACGCTGCCAAAATAAGGGGTGTCAGCTATGTTCAGGTTTAAATAGTAAGATATCCAGTCAGGGATTATAGGACAATACCTAAAGAAATTTCCTGTTAAGCCCTGCCTAGCTGGCAGGGAGCCCGCCCCAAAAATGTACCTGTCTTTTTTAAGAATCATGTGTACCATTGGAGTATGTGTGTAATTCACAGATGATTAGTGTTTTGTCAATCACTCTGATTTATTTGTATTAGGAGAAGTCACTACTTATGTTTAAATAGAGTCACTTTTTGCACTTGTATTATGCTTGATAAAGACTCCACATAGAGAGTCGAAACGTTGCTGTCATGTACTGGGATTAAATTCTGAATAAATGAACACCTGTGCTAACACTATTCTCTGGATTTATTTCTGAAGTTCTGAGGGGAGAGTCAGGCTCTTCTCCCTGCTTAGGCGGTCTGTTGCAATGGAAGGTGATTTTATGGATACATAGGACGTCACTGCTGTCCAGTTACCTTTGTCTTTTTGGTGTTATGTGGTAGTGTCTGTGATGTTATGCAGCAATAAGCAGACAAGAGACGGGGTAGTTAACTCCTTAAACATCACACTATGATTGACCCCTTACTGACATTTGACGTACCCATACGTCAAAAGTCGGGTAGAGATTCCCGCAAATTGACGTATGGGTACGTCATGGCGATCTTGCGAGGTCACAAGCGGAGCTCGCAAAGTCGCAACATGGGACCAGTGGTATATTACCGCTGGCATCATGCAGCGGGTGATTAACCCTTCATTATCGCGACCGATCATGGTCCCGCAGCACATAAAGTGGAATAAAAAGTCATCAAAAACTCACATAAACACCAAAGTGATGCCAATTAAAATGTCAGTTCATCCCGCAAAAAAAGCCCTTATATAGCTCCGTATACGGAAAAATAAAAAAGTTATGGCTATTAGAAGATAGCGATGTAAAAATATTGTTTTACACAATAAATTTTTTTTTTTTTTTTAAAGTGCTTCCATATAAAAAACTATATAAATTGGGTATCGCCATAATCATCTCGACCCAGGGATTAAAACTAGCTTGTCACGTATACTGCACGGTGAGCGCTGTTAAAAATAAAAAAACACTACTAGGATTGCAGTATTTTCTTCACTCTGCCTTCCTAAAAACAGATTTAAAAGCTATCAAAAAGCCTTGTCTCCCCAGAATAATACCAATAAAAACGTCAAATCATCCCACGAAAAACAAGCGGCTATACAGCTCCGTACACAGAAAAACAAAAAACTTATGGCTCTCAGACTAAGGTGATGCAAAAACGTGTTTTCCTTTTTGAATGAAAGTGTTTTTATTGTGTAAAAGCAGTAAAACATAAAAAAATACAAATTTGGTATCGCTGTAATCGTATAGAACTGCTGAGCAAAGCTAGCTTGTCATTTATACCGCACGGTTCAAGATGGGTGTTGACCATGGCGGCCATTTTGAAGTTGGCCATTTTGGATCCAACTTTATTTTTTCCAATGGGAAGAGGTCATGTAACACATCAAACTTATTGAGAATTTGTTCCTGCACCTGAGTGAGCCACTTTAAACTCTGGATTCCTTCAGCTCTAGTTACACCCATGCATGGGGTTCTGCAACTGTATAACAGTCTCTAAAGTTTTCTAAAGCATGGCCCCCTTTTGTAATTTTAAATAGCTAATCTTTTACTCATACAGTCTGTTAATAGTATAACTCTACGTTTTGCAGGTAGCTTGTGATTTCTGTTCGGTTCTAGGCTTGGTTGTGTAGTATTATGGTATATACTTTAATAGTATAAATGCTAGTTTCTTTAACACTGCATCAATGGTTCAAAAGATGTTAAGTATGGAATATAAAAATATTGTTTTATAGAAATCTTTAGTTCAAAGATAGTGTTATCTTATACTGATTCACCTGATGTCTGATGATTAAAGTTAATTGCTGTAAAGAGAAAAATGCGAAAAGACTAAAATTGATTTTCACCGTAGACATAAAGCTTTAGGTCTGGTAATAAAACCAGCTCTTCATTTTATCTTTCGATTATTCCCTTATGTTGGCCATAAAACAGTCTCCTCTTTTTTGTTGTTGCTGTAGCATATAATTTGGATCTGCTCAATGAGCCATTTCTTGTGACCTTATTATCATGATTCTGTATAATTATCATTAACATATTTAGTACTGTTAAAGTCTCCTTCATTGATGTATATCTTCTCCAGCTACAGTGTTGAAGCCATTATAACATCTCTTGCATGGTTATTAGCAGAGACATAACAAAGTTTATGGGCACCATTGCAAGATTTGTAACAAGGCCCCCTACTGTACATGCAATTTAAAGTACTGATATTCTCTATAGTGGCAGAGAAACCATTGGGCCATCTCAGTCACTAGTCGTTAGATGAAACCTCTCCCCCCCCATGTACTTGTAGAAGAGGTTCTCCAGGATGACACTGGCACTGCATATGAACAATTAACTTTACTGAAAAGTGGCACAACCTTTTCTGAGCAGTCCTTAAACAGGGGTTGGGGACCTCAATCTCCACTAGAGGTCCCACCTAATTAAGACAAAGTGAGTCTTGTCTTTTAGCTTGGTCTAATGGGCTATCATGGGAGAGGCTAAGGGCTTGTCCCCAAGGCACTGGTTTGCGGCCGGTTTTTCAGACAGTTTGCGGTTTGGCAAACCGTCTGAAAATCCGGCCGCAAACTAATACACTGAGCCGCTATGGAAAACCCGTGCAGCAGTCCCCACTGCCCGAAAAATATTGTGTATGTTCATTCTTCCGTCCGGTTTTTGGACAATTTATGAACTTCGCAATGTGAAGGGGGAGGGCTTTTCTCTGCTAACCGCGGAGAAAAGCTGTCCCCCGGCGGTCGGGTGGACGGCACTAAAACAGGACAAACCGACCGGTATTTGTCCTCTGCTGTGGGGATGAGCCCTAAGGCTTTGAGAGACTAATGACAGCTAACCCTGCCTTAATAGGGTTGTTCCATTTATCATAAATGCTCATCACTTTTTCAGGGACGTTATAAAATAGAAAAAAAAAAATCACTTTTTAAACCTACTCATTCCAGATCCACCGCTGCTCTTGGTGCTCCTGGTTGATGACATCATGTTCATTGTTCATGTGATCATGCAGCTATTCACAGAACACAGAGGTCTATAGGCCTGTGAGTGGGTGCAGCATCACACGAGCACTGTTGGTGATAGCTGGTGCATCGGGACCAGCAGTGCTGCTGTAATGAACGGGTTTAAAAGGTGAATTTTCTTTTTAAATTTTTTTCTTTTTCTAAATTTTTTTATATTTTTTGCATCTTGTAGGAGTGCACCATTCACTGGGTGTAGGGACTCTCACATGGACCCTCAGTGCTGTTATATCTTACATTTGACATAATATGTTACAGTGCTGTTGTACCTGTCAATGAATCCCAACTACACTTCACTGCAAGTATTCCTTATTCACCTCACCTCAGATAATAATATGTCACAGGCTGGCAAACTCAAGGTTCTAGTCCAAGTCTTTTAGAAAAAGGGCTGCTGTCTCCTTGAAACACTGCTCAACTTACTTGTAGTAACAGTTAAACTTGAACACAAAGGGTGACATGTATGTACGGGGCTGAGCCAGAAGCCTGGCATCTTTTCGGCCCGAGGACTAGCGCAGCCCCGTTCGCTCTATTTTTAACCAGGCACACTCCAATATCAGGCGCATTACAAAGCACCCGCGGCACTTTGTATACCAGGTTCATAGATTCAGACGCATTCTACACTACAAATGCATGCAAAAAAGGCGCTTGAGCGACAAAAATCATACATGTCGCCCAAAGTGCTAACTTGCTGCACAATTCAGTGCTAACTTTTTCAATGCTTTGTGGTGCATAGGATGAAGAGAAGTACTTACAACTGCCTCCTTTTGCCCCAACAGTCCATTCTGCAGTAGATTTAGCTGTACTTTGTCATGTCCATCACCAACTTAAATATAAAAAAAAGTAGAACAAGGTCAAAGACAGGCATACACCTGTTTTTTTCTAGTCCGGAACAAGTGTACACTAGCCCTTTAGTGTACCAGTATTACCAATATGTGGATAGGTACCAGATTGAATAGGGAAACCTACTATTGACAAAATGGAATGGGAGCACCCAGCTGTTAATTAGGCCTACAGTCTACAGGATTGTGTCTACTCAAAATATGGCTTTTTACTAAGTTGATAGCTATATAGTTAAAGTGATTGTTAACGTTAATGAAATTATATTTAAATGGGGCTAGAGTGGGAAAAAATAGAGAAAAACAAGAGATATTTACTTTCTGGTCCCACTCCGTTGCAGCTCTATAGTTCCCCAGGAATCCGCTGCTCTTAATTTTCAGGATCTAATCCTAACATACAGGAGAGGCTTATGCGCCATTTACTCCCTATGGAGTGTGAGCTTCTCCTGTGTACTAGGACAAGAAACTGGAAGTGGAGTGATCCCCAAGGAGCTCGGGATCTGCAACGGTCGGACACCGTGAGGTAAGTATCACTTTTTTCCCATCTTTCCCCACTCTGGCCCCATTTAAATATATATTTTTTTGGAAATAGATACCCCCTTTAATGGGTTATGCAACTAAAAGAAAAAAAAATAAGTTTCTAACCCATGGAAAAAAAATGTACTGACCATTGCTCCATATACCCACCATTACTGTAGCTTCAGTGCAACCTATTTCCCTTAAATATCACACTTTAGTGCCTAAGAACCTAAAACATAAATTGAGAAAGACAAAAACTGAGAGTAATTTAAAAATCCTAGGCCCCATACCAAACTGAGCTCCACACCAAGCCACAAAATTAATTCAGACCCCTAATCAGACCTCAAAATGAATTCATATTGTAGACCAGACCAACATATTAATCAGATCCCAGACCAGACTTTTAAATGAGTTGAGACCCCCAAATAGACATCTTAATAAATTTAGAGACCCAAGACCCTAGAATAAATTCAAATCTGCAATCTTAATTCAGATACCCTACCTTAAATTTAATTCAGACCTCAGACCTGACCCTTAAAAATAGACACCAGACTTTAAAATTACCCCCTAAATTAATCAAGACCTTAAACAATACCTATAAATAGATTTAGACCCTAAATCACAGCAAAAGAGCTCCTCCTTCTCATACAAACTATTCCCCATGGTTACTCCCATCAATAAGAAGACTCATCTCCTGGCCCTCCTCTCCCACATGGACTACTCCACACACCCTCCTCTCTTACAAAATCTGTTGCTCGTGGCCATCCTCTCTCACACATAGACTGCTGCACATGGCCTCCCTCTATGACATAGACCACTGCTCATGACCCCTACTTATGATGACCAGAGGTTTTGGGAGAGAAAGCGGGAAGTGTATCAATTATGATCTCGTCACTGAAAAAGGGTGCCACACCACTATTCCATTTTAAAGATAAAAAATAAAAACAGCATCTAAAATTTAAAATGTTTCTACTTTATCTCCCACTCAGCCAACTTTGCGTATGTGTGGGCGCAGTATGGAAGAGGTAAGGAGCAGAATATTTAATACATGTATATTACAAAATTATATGATTCCTATGATACATGTAATATGGACATTAAAAGTGGACAATCCCTTTAACTTTGGCGCCTTACATCCTTTGACAGTTCTTAGAACATTGAATCCTGGAAGTTATTTTTGAGGTGCCATATTTTCCATCTCCACGCAATTGTACATTTATAACTGGTAAGGTCTCATGCACAAGAAAACTACAATAAAAAACTGTTAGGGCCGAGTAGCCAAAGTATGAGCCACAGAATGATTCATTAACTGAATTCTCCATTCAAGACAGGTTCTGCTAGGGCAGAAGGCATTCACAACAAGTAATCATGTGTCCTCTTCCCACCCCTCCCCTGTGCTCCCTATGCATTCTTACAAGTGAAATCTGAGACAGATGGAGATCCCATATTGGTACAGTGTTCTGCTACAGTACCCTGCACTCTTATAGGTAAAATCTGAGGTACATGGAGATCCCATATTGGTACAGTGCCCTTCTACAGTGCTATAGTGCTCTGCTACAGTATTTCTGTTGGGAAGAAGGCTTTCACAACAGGTAAGCATGTGTCCTTTTCCTTCCCATTCCCTATACTCCTTATGCATTCATAAAGGTAAACTCTGAGACACATGAAGATACCATATTGGTACAGTGACCATATAGTAGTAGATACCAGTGTACCACAGGCTCTGTAGACTGTATATTACCCCCATACAGTGGCCATAAAGTGCAAATACAATTAATTCCAGAAAAACTCGTAAGGTTGGGCCAGACTAAATATCGACCCCCTAACATAATGAATCCCCTCTCCAAATTATCAATATCTAATCCAAGGAATAACCAGAGAGTGTAGGATAAAATATCAAAATTACTTTATTCATACTTGTTTAAAATTCAATATTACAAAAATTAGTGTTTAATGAAAAATCCGACAATAACGGCAAAGTACATATCCTCATAAATATATTTGTGCAGGACCAATTATACAGTACCTAAAGCACCATGTAGTGATCAGAACTATATATCTAATCACCACACACCATATATACAGATATAGTAACAAGGTTGTACATCATAATAGATTATATCTGTGATACCTTATACTAGTCCTCTAAGTACCAATGCATATATCAAGGGGACCAAGTGTAATAGTACACTCTATCTATATACTGTATAATGGCATCTTATTGCGAGAAGACATCCAAGTGAATAGTCCTTTTGAATCATAATGAGTATCAGTATGATGGTCAAACTGCTTACCAGAGATAGTATAGGTTGTACGTGCCACCCCGACGCGCGTTTCGCCACAGTATCGCTTCCTCAAGGGGTATAATCTACCCTGATCTCCTCCCGATTAAATAACACTGTTCACAGCTGGGAATAATTACCGGCGCACGCACTGTGTTCGGAGGAGGCCGCGTCACTGCCACGCTTCCGGCAGTCCCGCAGTCATGCGCGGAAGGAGTCACTTCCGGACATGCGCCGAGCGTGTTAGAGGACGCCAGAGTCGTGACGGACGCCATGCCTCCCACACTGCGCGTGCGCACAACCCAGCAAAGCCAGCCAAATCATTGGAATAGCTTTATTATACATCAGGAGTACGGACAACGAACAGAGATTCTCTATCTACATCTTAGGCATAGTATTTATATTAAACAATTAAGCCCAAATCCCCTATCTTCATTACCACGTTACAAACACTATGCAACCACCAATGTTACAGAATAGAAAAAATCTAGGACATAAAACAACGGTTCATACGATGTTTCTCTTTTGATTCCGTCGTTTGTCCAACATATCATATGCTGATATTCTGGTGGTATTACGATGGTATTTGGCACCAATACAGGGTTTCAGAGTCTCATAGACGTGAAGTATGTCCGCAACACCTCCAAATGGGAGGACATCAGATAGCAATTATATCATAACACTATCAAAAAGAAAGAATAAAATAAATGATTAAAACCATAATATATACAAAGGAACAGGAGATGTGAGTATGTGTTACACTCCTAAGGATGAGGATTATAATCTACTCTTATCCGTATGATTGAACATTCACAAGAGTATTACAGAAAGGGAGCAAAGTTTAATTTCTCATTGAGTTCAATAGGTGTCATAGTATCCAACATAGTGATCCATTTGGTCTCCTTTTGTTCAAGGGCTCGCATATAATTCCCACCTCTAATCCCCAGATGGATCACATCAATGCCACACACCTTCAACATTTTTGGGTCACATGCGTGATATTTCAAAAAGTGTCTGGGAAGAGTTTTAAGTTGGGACATGTCATCCTGTTGTTTAGCTGTTCTAATATCACGGACATGTTCACGCACCCGAGTTTTAAGTTCGCGTGTCGTAATCCCAACATATAATTTCCTACATGGACATTGAGCCATATAGATCACGTTTTTGGTACTACATGTAATGTAGTGACGGATCTGAAATTGACGTGATCCATCTGAGGACCTGAATGTATCCGAGCGTATGATATTGCAGCAGGCAACACAGTTGCCACATGGAAAAAAGCCACATTTTGGCCCTCGAGTGCTGAATGGGTTGCGATTTGCAACTACATAATGGCTTTTTACCAAACAGTCTGTAATGTTGGGTGATCTCCTTGCTGTCATCATAGGATGGTTAGAAATCTCTCTGGCCAACACAGGATCTGTTTTGAGTACCCCCCAATGTTTATTCAATATAGTGCGCAAATTGGACCATTGTTTGTTATATGTGGTTATAAACCGCACCTGAATATTACCATCCTTTTTCTTTTGTTGTAAAAATTGATTTCTTGGAGAAGTCTTTGCCCGGTAATAGGCTTTTTTCATGGATCTATTGCTATATCCACGCTCTAAAAACCGCTGTCTCAAATCACCCGCTTGCATCTCAAATTTTGATTCACGAGAACAAATACGTCGCATACGCAAAAACTGCCCTGTTGGAATCGCTCTAATAGTAGCTGGGTTGTGGAACGAAGAGGCATGCAATAGTGAATTTGTTGCAGTCACTTTCCGGTGGACATCCGTTTGTATTAGGCTATCCTCATCAATTTCCATCGCAATATCTAGGAATTCTACCTGTCTAGGATCCGCTTTGAATGTCAGTTTGATATTGTATGGATTACTATTTAAAAGTTCCATAAATTCTGTCAGTTGTGACATAGACCCGTGCCATAAAAATAGCACGTCGTCTATGTACCTAATCCAGCATTGCACACGATCGATCGTCTGTATTGTGTCATCCTGGAAAATCTCTCGTTCCCAGTACCCCAAGAATAGATTGGCATACGCCGGAGCGCATGCCGCACCCATGGCCGTACCTTGACATTGTGTATGGAAGGTGTCTTTAAATACGAATATCTTATGGGTCTTTTTCGTAATTTACAGTGGGCCAGATCACTATGTTTCCCCCCTTGTCCGCTGGTTTAAATACAACATCATGCATTGACTGTAGTTCTTTTAATGAATTTCTCTGATTTCTAGTCAGGTTATCCATACCACGACTTTTGGATAAATCCTTCATATCAGAAATGACTAGTCTTACGAAAATTTCCACTTGGGGGCATATGGACAAGGGGGGAAACCTAGATGATCTGGCACAAAGATGCGAAGGAAAGTTACCTGAAGATGGTTCATTTTGTTCAGCTAGTAATTCCTCCAGTATAGAGACAGCGCCCCTCTCCTCCTCTGTATTCAAATCATTGCCTTCTTTATTGGCATGTAATTTTTTGAGGATAAGTTTCCTCGCAAATAGATGTAAGTCCTTTAGGGCTGTAAAGAAATGAAATGAGTTAGTGGGTGAAAAAGTCAATCCCAAACTAAGTACCTCTTCCTGTGCTTGAGTTAGCACATGTGAGGATAGATTTATTACCTTCATCCTATTTCTTGTGGATGTACCAGCCTCATGAGGGCAGGGCCGTCTCTTCCATTGGGCCAGGTAGGCCATTGCCCGGGGGCCCCACGATCTCAGGGGGCCCTCCCGGGCAGCCGCCTACCCTGCCCAGTGGAGCGACAACCAGGCTCTGCCCGTTGGCAGCCGGGATTCGGGCCGCAGCGCCGGCACGGAGCGTCGCCGGGGGAGGCTGTGGTTTCCCCCTGGCGTGCCCCGAGTACCGGTTCTGGTCTGTGGTGCAGGTCCCCTCATCACACGGCTGCACGGCCGGGTCACAGACTCAGCCATGCAGCCATCACGGCGGCCGCCTGCATGGAGGCTGAACAGCTGGGATCTTCTGCTCCCGGCTGTTCAGCTCCCAGGATGCCGCGGGGCAGGCGCGCGATGTGATGACGTCATCGTGTGCCTGCTCCGCGGCCCCACACTTTGCTGTGAGCGGCCACCGGCTCCGGATGGACGTGGAGAAGAGGAGGGAATCAGGTGAGTAAGATTTTTTTTTTTTTTTAAACTACTGCCCCTGCCTACCCATATACTGCCCTGCCTGTATATATAATGCCCCTGCCTACCCATATACTGCTCTGGCTGTACATATAATGCCCCTGCCTACCCATATACTGCCCTGCCTGTATATATAATGCCCCTGCCTACCCATATACTGCCCTGCCTGTATATATAATGCCCCTGCCTACCCATATACTGCCCTGCCTGTATATATAATGCCCCTGCCTACCCATATACTGCCCTGCCTACCTATATACTGCCCTGCCTGTATATATAATGCCCCTGCCTACCCATATACTGCCCTGCCTGTATATATAATGCCCCTGCCTACCCATATACTGCCCTGCCTGTATATATAATGCCCCTGCCTACCCATATACTGCCCTGCCTGTATATATAATGCCCCTGCCTACCCATATACTGCCCTGCCTGTATATATAATGCCCCTGCCTACCCATATACTGCCCCTGCCTACCCATATACTGCCCTGCCTGTATATATAATGCCCCTGCCTACCCATATACTGCCCCTGCCTACCCATATACTGCCCCTGCCTGGCTATATACTGCCCCTGCCTACCAATATACTGCCCTGCTTAGCTATATACTAGCCCTGCCTACCCATATACTGCCCTGCCTACCCATATACTGCCCCTGCCTACCCATATACTGCCCCTGCCTGGCTATATACTGCCCCTGCCTACCAATATACTGCCCTGCTTAGCTATATACTGGCCCTGCCTACCAATATACTGCCCTGCTTAGCTATATACTGGCCCTGCCTACCAATATACTGCCCTGCCTAGCTGTATACTGGCCCTGCCTGCCCTAATTACTGGCCCTGCCTGGCTATATACTGCCCTGCCTACCCATATACTGCCCCTGCCTACCCATATACTGCCCCTGCCTACCAATATACTGCCCTGCTTAGCTATATACTGGCCCTGCCTACCAATATACTGCCCTGCCTAGCTGTATACTGGCCCTGCCTGCCCTAATTACTGGCCCTGCCTGGCTAATTACTGGCCCTGCCTGGCTATATACTGGCCCTGCCTGCCCTAATTACTGGCCCTATCTATGAGGGGATAATACAGGAGGGCCCTACAATCTATGGCGGAGATATTACAGGGGGCCTACAATTTACAGGGGGGCTATAAACCTACCTACAGGGGACAGCATATCTATCTACAGTGAGCCTGTAAACCTACCTACTTAATGGTGGGCAACATTACTACCTACTTACTAAATGTGGGGCGCCCATAACAGAGGTGGGAATCGGTAGCGAAGTGCTGATAAAGTGAGGATTCTAAGATGTTTTTGCGCTACATTCTGCAGGGACGAGCTGTGGCGGGATAAGGCGTCATGGCGGTCTGGACGGAAGGAGAGGAAAAGGGAAAAAGAACGATTCAGAGAACGACTGATCAGAAATGACGTCTCCGGTGAGTCCCTGGTGTCAGGGGTTATTTTGCTTCTATATTCGATTAGTGCTGTGGTCTTTGGAGGGGGTGGTGGGTAGAAGGGGAGAGGGGGCCCCAGTACATCTCTGCCCAGGGGCCCTTAGTGCTGTTAAGACGGCCCTGCATGAGGGGAAAGAACCCTGTCTCTTCCTGGGTTGTTCTTGCCCTTTTTATTTGTGACATTTTGTCCACGGGTCATCTTAGTTTGACCATCATTCTGTTTTAGACGCAGGAAGCTATCCTGAGACTGGATCGAAGACATGGACCCGGATCTAGATCTGGATCGTGATCCACTTCTATTCGCTCTCCATCTATACATTGTTCCCAGATGCAAGTCACTGATGTCTCTTTGTAGTTTTTTAGTTTTCATCTCACAAATTTCTTTTTCCCATTTATTTAGATCTTTCTCTAGTTCTACCTTAAATGTCTCTAGATCACCATCTGACATCATGTTTCTTATTTTTGTTTGGATTTCAGTTAGCTCACTTTCAATACCATCAAGTGTAGTAGTATTAAATTGTATGAGTAATTCAATGAATCCTTTAGAACAGTTATTAGCCAGTTCTTCCCATTTTCCTTTAAAGGATTCATCCTCAACCAAAAAAGATGGGAGGACTTTAACTCTCAACCCTCTAGGTATCAAGCCTTTGGATAGATATTTTTCCAAAAAGGCTTTAGTCCACCACACCTTAAGTCGCTTATGTAATAATCCTCTCCATTTATTTTTAAGTTCCTTTAGTTCTATATTATCTTCCTTTAAAACCATGTCCATAGTCGGACTCTCTTTAAACACTTCATTTAATTTCATGGTCCATGTAGAATCACGTGACCTGAAATCCATATCAAATTGAGACCTGGAAACTGTGAAAAAAACACAGATAAATATTACAATCCAAATATAATTAATTCCAGAAAAACTCGTAAGGTTGGGCCAGACTGAATATCGACCCCCTAACATAGTGAATCCCCTCTCCAAATTATCAGTATCTAATCCAAAGAAGAACCAGAGAGTATAGGATAAAATATCAAAATTACTTTATTCATATTTGTTTAAAATTTAATATTACAAAAATTAGTGTTTAATGAAACATCCGACAATAACGGCAAAGTACATATCCTCATAAATATATTTGTGCAGGACCAATTATACAGTACCTAAAGCACCATGTAGTGATCAGAACTATATGTCTAATCACCAAACACCATATATACAGATATAGTAACAAGGTTGTACATCATAATAGATTATATCTGTGATACCTTATACTAGTCCTCTAAGTACCACTACATATATCAAGGGGACCCAGTGTAATAGTATACTCTATCTATATATAATGGCACCTTATTGGGAGAAGACATCCAAGTGAATAGTCCTTTTGAATCATAATGAGTATCAGTTTGATGGTGAAACTGCTTACCAGAGATAGTATAGGTCGTACATGCCACCCCGACGAGTGTTTCGCCACAGTATCGCTTCCTCAAGGGGTATAATCTACACTGATCTCCTCCCGATTAAATAACACTGTTCACAGCTGGGAATAATTACCGGCGCACGCACCATGTTCGGAGGAGGCCGCGTCACTGCCACGCTTCCGGCAGTCCTGCGCATGCGCGGAAGGAGTCACTTCCGGACATGCGGCGAGCGCGTTAGAGGACGCCAGAGTCGTGACGGACGCCATGCCTTCCACACTGCGCGTGCGCACAACTCAGCAAAGCCAGCCAAATCATTGGAATAGCTTTATTATATATCAGGAGTACGGACAACGAACAGAGATTCTCTATCTACATCTTAGGCATAGTATTTATATTAAACAATTAAGCCCAGATCCCCTGTCTTCATTACCACGTTACAAACACTATGCAACCACCAATGTTACAGAATAGAAAAAATCTAGGACATAAAAAAAAAAGGGAAAAAGTTTGTTTCTCTTTTAATTCCGTCGTTTGTCCAACATATCATATGCTGATGTTCTGGTGGTATTACGATGGTATTTGGCACCAATACAGGTTTTCAGAGTCTCATAGACGTGAAGTATGTCCGCAACACCTCCTAATGGGAGGACATCAGATAGCAATTATATCATAACACTATCAAAAAGAAAGAATAACAAAATTATTAAAACAATAATATATACAAAGGAACAGGAGATGTGAGTATGTGTTACACTCCTAAGGATGAGGATTATAATCTACTCTTATCCGTATGATTGAACATTCACAAGAGTATTACAGAAAGGGAGCAAAGTTTAATTTCTCATTGAGTCCAAGAGGTGTCATAGTATCCAATATAGTGATCCATTTGGTCTCCTCTTGTTCAACGGCTCGCATATAATTCCCACCTCTAATTCCCAGATGGATCACATCAATGCCACACACCTTTAACATTTTTGGGTCACATGCGTGATATTTCAAAAAGTGTCTGGGAAGAGTTTTAAGTTGGGACAGGTCATCCTGTTGTTTAGCTGTTCTAATATCACGGACATGTTCACGCACCCGAGCCATAAAGTGGTAGATACCAGCATATACAGGCTCTGCAGACTGTATATTACCCTCATTCAGTGAGCATATAGTAGTAGATACCATTGTACACAGGATCTGCAGACGTTTAAGTGATTACAGTGCAGTTACATCCAGGGACTCACCAGAGACATCTTCTTTGACTGGAGTTGTTTTCTTTCCCTTTTCTTTTGCATCCTAAGCTGACCAGCATAATGACTTCTCCCAGCAATGACTCGTCCCTGCAATACTTACCACACAAATATCTTAGAATTCTTTTTGTTTCCTGCACTTCCCTATCTGTGCCCACCTCTGTACAAACTCCACATGGAGTGACAAGTGCGGAGGCTATGAGGTGATAGGTGCAGGTGGGGAGGTTATGGGGTAATATGTGGAGGTGCAGGGGCTATGGGATAATAGTTGGATAGGTTATGAGATGATAGGTAATAGTGAGTTTCCTATGGGGTGATAGATGGGGGTTGAATTTTGTTTCTGCACTAGGATGCATAACAGAATAGTTGCGGAAGTACAGAGCACAACTTAAAATCACCACCCCCCTGCAGATTGGGCTTCGAACGTGGCCTGTACCCCCCAGACTTATATTGTTTAGTTTGAACTCTGTACCCTACAACCCCAGAATATCAGCCGCAGGCATGGTCTTCAGAAGGTGCAGAAGATGGAGTTTAGTACTGTCATGGTTTATCTAATGTTTTTTATTTTTATACAGGTTTCCCCTTTGGACTATGTTGGACCAGCATTGGATTGATTTCTTTAAAATGGTGAAAGAGGAATCTTGTCTGGGAGTGTTTATTTGAATAAAGTTTTTGTGCATTTTGTGTCCATTTTGTTTCCATTTAATTCCAGTGTTAGTAATGGAGGTGTCAGACAAATGCCTCTCCATTACTATCGCTCTGGCTTGGTATTAGCCAGTGGGGGTTTTTGTCACCCCAAGGCTGACACCAACCCGTGTCTCTACTACCCCAGTACCCAACACACCAGAAGTTCTGGGAAGAGCTGGGTTACCATCAGTATCGGACTCTCTAATTTGATTGTCTGCTTCTCGGTTGGCTGCGGGCTGGTATTTTTAGAGTGGAAAGGGATCAGTATGGACCTTCCACTTCTGATAGTATCAGTCTGTAGCTGTCAGTATTACCTTGGGTGGTTATGAAATATGGGGATGGGGAGGATTCCACGTCTTTTTTTTTTTTTACACAGATCATTTATTTTTTAAGAATCCAAAAATGGGCAACTACTGTACTCATTTAAGTAGATGCCTTTGTTTAGATTCTCCATAAAAAAAAATAGTTTTCCATAACCATCCAAGGTAAAACCGACAGCTGCAGAATGGGAAGGTCCATGGATACTGGTCCCTTCCAATTCTAAAAATACCTACCCACAGATGCCCTAGAAAAGGACCTTCATATTAGAGGGGCCACTTCTGATGGTTACCCGGCTCATCTCAGTACCCCTGGTGCGTTGGGTACTGGGTTATAGTGACACAGGGTTAGTGTCAGCCTTGCAGTGACAAAAACTAAAACTGGTTGAAACCAGGCTTGAGCGATATTAATGAACCAAAGCGGGTAAGCACACTACCTCCCAGGCAGTGCATCCTCCCAGGCAGTGCACACATCCCAAAAATTCTGTGTGCACTGCCTAGCTAGACTATGACACTACCATGGCACAGCTCTAAGCCTAGATGTGCTCTCAGAGCAGTACTGCTGAGTTCTGCTGTGAGTCACATCAGAGCTCAACAGTCACAAAGCTGGGAGCGCATGACAACATATGCAATATAACATGCATAAATATATTGTATTTACATTGCACATACAAGACAATTACCGTATAACGGTTATTTTAAATAACAAGCAATCTCGGGGATATACTTATACCCATCCATACATGTCACAGAAACTGGATAATGAACACAATGATATCCCAGCAGATGTATAATAAAATAGTGATGTGACAGGTATAATATATACAGTGAAGTTACAATACAAACATAATAAACAGTAATATATGCACATGTATAATGAAGGTGGTCTCACAATACTACTAGCAGGGGAATAAATAGTTAATGACACAGTGCATGTATAATGCACACATTGATCATGGTCATGGTATATCTTTATACTGGGGTAATCATACCTTCCAGATTTTTGAATGGTCAAACACTTATGGCAACATGTATGATTTTTGGCACGCATTAGTAGCGTAGAATACGCCTTATATTGGAGTGCACCTGATTAAAAATCTAGCGAACGAGTCTGCCACAGTTTTTGGGCTGAAAAGACACATGTCGCCCTTATTGTGAAATATGTATTTTTCCATGTTTATCTGTACACCTCAGTTGTTTTTACTTTACAAATTAACATAAAACAATCTGAATGTTGTCATTTTTATGGTCCAAAGTGATATTGCTAATAATTGCTAAACTGGAATGCCAAATATAGTGATGTCACAGTACATGAATAATAATAATAATAATAATACCTTGCATAGAAAGTTGTTAAAGTACAGTACAGTTCCCTTAAATGAATGTGGAAAATGACCTGTTGTTTAAATCATGCTCTTTAATATTAAACACACTTTCAACAATTTTTAGTTATGATTTTTATTTTTATTTTTTTCATATCACTATTGATATTTTTCAATAATACTAAAATCTTCCAGTTTTCACTTTGGCCACTAGTCCTAATAATAGTCTGACACTTACTGTTCTTTAGAGAAAACTTTTCAGCAGTCTCTTCATTATCGGCACAGCAGGGTTACACTAAAAGGCGACACCAATATGTATAGATAACACATGATTCACCATTTACAATAAGACATAGTTATCGCTCCCCCTCTCCCCTTCCATGCATAGCGATTTCTTCCCAGGTCACAGGGCATGCCTAGAAAACTGTCCCATAGAAGTCTGCTCCTGTTCACAGGCTCCTATGCCCATGTGGCTGCACCATATAAATGATTGATTCACTTTTATTAACCCTTTCAGCGAGGACTGGACAAAACCCCCAGTAATTCCGCCACGGTTCTTCTGCATTTCACATTCACGCCATTCACCATATGGTAAACATACTGAGTTGACTTTATTCTATGGGTCACTACAGTTATGAAAATATCATGATATAGTTTCTTTCCCCTTTTTTCACATTTGAACAACAACAACAACACTTTTTAGATACAAATTTTAATTTGTGTTTCCATACTCCAAGACCAATAACATTTATATTTTTCTGTTGACAGATCTGATTGAGGGCTTGTTTTTTTTGCAGGATAACTTTTATTTTATATTGGAACCATTTCTTGTTGATCACTTTCTACTATGTTTTTAGGGAAAAAATAGAAAAAAATGCAATGTTCGCATTGTTTTGTTAATTATTTTTTTCATGCTGTTCACTTTATGTGATCATTTTGTAGCTTGAGTTGTTAGGCTGTAGTGATACCAATTATTTTTATTTTCAATAGATAGGAATATTGTTAGGGAAAAATGGGATTTTTTTTAATCTTATTTTTTACTCCCACTAGGGAACTTAAAGGGGATGTATCGCTTCTTCAGTTGGGCTGTTCTCTTGAAGCTTGATGCTCTCACTTCCTGAAATCCAGGGGCGTTTCTTACCCTCCCAGCTGGGTGTTTCTTAACTGAAGGGGGTGACATCATCCCCTCTTCACTGTTCATACTGGCTCCAGTGTGCCCCCCCTCCACATGTCACTGTCCTCTCCCTATCCAGTCTTATTTTGTAAGAGCTGTTTACATACCACAGAGCTGCATTCAGTCTAAACAGTCTTCTATGAACTCAGCAGTGATCTCTCACAGCTGGAGGTTTGCTACAGTTGAATCCATCCAGAGCACAGATTCATCTCCCTTTATGTTTACATAAGGCACCGAAGCACAATTCTGCTGTGTTCTGAGTGTAGCAGTAGCTACAGTGTCAATGAGAAGCAGTTAGCTGTATAGAGTGAAATTTTTGACGGCCCCTTACACGCAGGAGCATTAAGGCACCATGGCACAATTCTGCTGTTTTCTGATTATAGAGACAGCTGCAGTGTCAATGAGGAGGCAGCTAGCTGCCTAGAGTGAAATTGTTGTCGGCCCCTAATTCTGAGTGAGAGGCAGGAATGCAAGCTCCGTGAATACGGCCCTCTGAAGGGCAGAACAGAATGTAAATTATTGGAGCCCTCAGTTAATGAAATGCAAGGAGGAGGGATCTGACCAGCACTGGGGAAGTTTGTTTACAGAAAACGAAGATAAGGCAGACTGTGAAAACAAGATAGATTTGCTAATGACATCCAATTGCAAAGTTGCTTGTTTTCACTGTCCCCTTATTCTGAAGGCCATTTAATGATTTGATACAACCCCTTTAAACATCCAATCACTTGATTCCTGTTATAATGCACCGCATTACTTGGGTATAATTAAATGTACTACATGTTGGTGTAACACTACAAGGCATCTTACTGGATCCTACCTCTGGCGGGGCATTAGCATACACAGAAGTCAGACCTGGAAGCCTTCATTAGGTCCCCAGCCACCATGTAAACCCATCGGCTTCTGGGGAACATATTGCAAGGGGTGCCAATTGGGTGAGATAGGGAACCACCTCCCTCTAAAACCATTTACTGTACATGTAATGGTCACTATCTAGGGGGTCAAACAGCCCAGATCCGAGGTATGTCCACTCTACACCATTAGAGCATATTCCTGGCTGTCAGACACCTAAGGGTATGTTCACACGATGTATTGCGGCGCGTACAGTACATCGTGTGTTTCAGGAGCTCATGCTAATACGCGCGTACTCCCGCGGCGCGGGGGGAATGGCAGCCCGTCGGCCCCATAGACATGCATCACTCGCGGCGCATATTTGCCGCAAGTAATTGACATGTCACTTATCTCCCCGCGCGTACAATACGATCGTACTGTAGAAGCCGGGAGAGGAGGCGTAATCCACAGCTCTGTATGAGAGCTATGGATTACTGTAATTATGGGGCGTATTAAGCGCAGTACGCCGCGAAATACGGCCCAAAATAAGCAGTGTGAACATATCCTAAGCCCCTTCTTCATCCAGTACAGGGTACTGATGCCAGACATTTTTCCCGCCGACAAAAGATGTATTGTGGTCCGTAGGGGGTTAAATAAAAGATTCTGAATCTGTACCAAGTTCAGCTATCACTTTATGAGCTACCCCTCAAACATGGGTATTTAGGCCAATGAAATGAAACATTCATCATGAAATAAAACAATTTTCTCCGCAGCAGACAGAGCCAGCTTGGCATTCATTTTTCTCTTGTGTACCAATCCCAGAATGCATTATGTTACACAGGCCAGGCATGCTGAACTGTCAGTGCTGTAATTTGATGTGATACAACTACAGAGAACAGATCAACGCATTGCACTGAAGCCCTGAAATAAAACCCACTTGTGGTAAACAACTAATAAATTAGATTCAGCAGGAAATGTGGATTTCATTTGTTTTCCTTATGAGACTACTGGCAATTTTTTTTTAATTAGAGAATGAAATAATGAAGATCAGATATTCATTAACGCCACATTAATTTATGTGTATGTAAAGCCTGTATGGCGGGTCGCGTCATTTATTCACTAGATTTTACTTCAGTTTTTCCTTACAATATATTTGCATTTAATTTGTGACTTTGTGTAATAAAATTGATGCATCTTGTATGGAAATGCAGGGTTATAGTGAAGCTGTTCCACTAGAGTGTCATTAAAGAAGTGACAGCAACGCCACTTGTTTTACTGCCTATTAAACACTACATTGCAGCCCCCTGGGCTTTGGGGTTGTATTAGCTTGGGGTTGTATTAGGAACATAACAATTAATGTTGTATCTGATATTTGGATGTTACATTAGAATAACATTATATTACATATGTGAAAATGTATGCTATTGCAGGAGGCCCTCACATATTGTATCCACTGATGACAGCTACTTACTTATTTAACACCTTAATGACTGTCAATACTTTTCCTTATTATGATCATTAAGGGGGCGTCGCAATAGTGCTTTTCAGTGAGACCCGCAAGGAGGGCGGCACTTGCACCCATTCTCCTCATTCATTTCTTTGGAAGCTCAATGTGCTCAGCTATATTCAGGACTTCCAGAGAAATGGGTGGGGAGGATGGCTGCATGTGCTGCTCTCCTCGTTCTCAGAGACGGTTTGCTTGTAGCTCGCTATTAGCCGACTAGCAGCACTGAAAAAAAAGCTAGTGGGAGCACCCCTTTTTAGAGAATAGCAAACTCGGCAGAAGCATGGGGTTCCCATTTAGTATAGGGCCCACAAGGATTGTGTAAAGAGTAACCCGAGAGTGGAGCACGCGCACCTTCTTTGCGCTGGACCACCACAAACTTTGCCAAACAATACCTAAATAAGAAAGGATGCAATGGTAGCCTTATTTATGCATTGAATGGAAGTGTTATGTGGGAAAGTATCATCAATTAATTGTATGGCATTACCATTTGGGCATTGAGTAGCAGCATAGCTTAGGTGTTATATAAAAGTATTACTTGAATTTATATGTTGCCTATGGCCTAATTTTCTACAAAACAAGCCATGATTGTACAACAGCAGGTGCCTGGCTGTTACTAATAGGACTGAAAATGTAGCATAAAAAAAAAAAAAACAACAAGAATACTATGTAAAAATTATATGTAAGCTGGATCAGAAGTGCTAGACCCAGAGCAATTCTCATGGCTATAACATGGTGGTACATCTATTCCAAATGTCAGTGGCACACTAAAAACTAAGAAAACATCAAAGGTATATACTAATTTTTGAAAATGCATTACTGCTAAGGAAATATGAAAACCTGGGATTCTTAGTTCACAGTTTTGATCAAAAATGTTTAAGCTCACCTCCCAATTGCGTCAAGGGGATCCCAGCACAGGTGAGTCCTAACACTAAAACGTTACCTCTCTTGGAGCCTGTTCAGACTACAACATCTCTGGGAGTGAAAAGGACTAGCTACTGAATAATCCTGCACTGGTTTAAAAGAGGTAGGCGGAGTGCAACAAGCCAATGAGGCAGCCACTCCTCATACAGACTACAAAAACTTTGTTTGGCTCTGCACTTCCAAAAACATTTTTTGAAAAAAATGTAAGCATAGGTGCACACTGGCAAGGAAATAACATACATCTATTCCAAATGTCAGTGGCACACTAAAAACTAAGTAAACATCAAAGGTATATAGGAATTTTTGAAAATGCATTACTGCTAAGGAAATATGAAAACCTGGGATTCTTATTGAAACTGTGAACTGTGCAACACACATAGCGATCCTGAAAACTGCAGTGCACGACAGATTGTATCCTCCAAAATGATAGTGGCAGATAATAAACAGATTTGCCCTATAGAGTAACAGTCAAACACACAGTAAAACTGTCTCTCTTTGTGCTCTAGATAGTACCAAAAAAACCCAAAACTGATTAGGGACTGGGTATCCCAAAGATAGATCAATTCCGTATCTCCATAAATATCTTAGAAAAGCAAACACATGTAGAGAATACTAGAATAAAATATAACTTTTAATAATACCACTAAAAAAATAGATATTACACCTATTTAACCCTACACTAACCTAATTACACAAAAACCCCTACCTACCCCAAAAAGGGGAAGTGTACTGAGATGTTATGATCTGCTATACTCCTCTATATTTGAACAACTGTTTATTATTATGTATCTGTAAGGGGAGAAGTTCTTGATTATTGGCTGGTGTCATACCCTCTGTCATTTTTAATATTATCTATATGACTATCTATTGTGTGTACCTTATAATTTAGCCCTGATGAATCCAGATATCATTATAGGAAACACATTGGCTTGTGTTCCAATAAGGGGTAGATATAGTTGCTTGTGATCTCATAATGGATACTAATTGATGATTATTGGAGATATTGAAGGGTGTAATATCTGTATATTTATATACCAGTAGAGAAAAGTGGTCAAAATTGTGGGTTATTTATCTGTGCCCTGAGTTCAGCTATAGATGTCTTGTAGGGTGGAATAGGGTTATTGTATATATAGGAGAGGTTCCGGTAGGGGTCGTCCTTGTTGGGACGGGCTCCCCTTTTTTTGGTAGGTAGGGGTATTAGTTAGGGTTTTTGTGTAATTAGGTTAGTGTAGGGTTACATAGGTGTAATATCTATTTTTTTAATGGTAATATTAAAAGTTATATTTTATTCTAGTATTCTCTACATGTGTTTGCTGCTCCAGATAGTAATAGCAACATTTTTTCTGGCCCACATAGCAAAAATGATCTTCTTAATGTTTGCAAACAGTAATAATGGTTATTCGTAGGCTTCAGACAGCAATAGTGATCCGCAGTGTCCCATCCAGGAACAATGCTGCCTCTATGCTCACAGTCAATAGGTTGTAGGTTATAGGACTACAACAATTTTGCACTTTTGAATCATGCTGTACACTCAACTAGGGAAGTAGCTAAAGGGATACCACGTAGGTAGGAAGTCAGCACCATAAAAATCTAAAACTTAGCATTTATTGCATATGCATTAAAAATTGGTCATGAAACTTTTCAGACGCCACAGGAGATACGAGAACACATGTTGCCTTTTAAAGATACCACATGGTATTACATCAGAGAACTGGCAGATGATTTGGGTCGTCTTAGAGTGGTATGATTGGAGTAGGAGGACTGTAAGTTAAATGAGGGAATATATGGTAATATATGAGGGCAGGCAGTGATTACTTTATTTGAGGCGACGGAGACCCGGTATGGACGATAGCATATTATACAGATGATTGTGTCCTATATTTTGACAGTAGATGTATTTTGGGAGAGGGAAGGAGTGAGTGTTTTATGGTTTGTTGTTACCTTTTTATTATAAAGTTGGGTAGTATGTAATGGTTAAAAATGACACTGGATTTGTAACTGTTTTGCAACTGCTGTCTGTTATTCTGAAATGTGTCAAATAAAAATTTGTTTAAAAAATAAATAAATTGGTCATAGCATAAAGCTGACGCATTTCGGGATCAAGTTCCCATATCAGTTATACGCTATGACCGATTTTTAATGCATATGCAATAAATACTAAGTTTTATATTTTTGGTGCTGGCTTCTTACTTATGTGGTATCCCTTTAACTACACATTTGCAAGAGGCTTCCTGGATTTAGCTGTGCACCCTCGCACCATCTATAAAGCAACAGGTGAGTTGGCTGAACCAACTTTTTGTATCGATAGGGAAGGAGGTGTCAGTGCTTGTTTATTCACATATTGGGGCTCCTATAGGGTAGCAGCTTCTTGCATGTTGCATAGTATGTTCCATTATTTTGGGCATCCATTTTTTTGGGAAGAAAAAATGAATTATAGAAATGATCTTGCATATATCTATTAGAGACCCTAAGTAAGTACTTTGCCAATAGTAAATCACTCTATTATAATGGGATAATTTTCAGTATGGTATTTTTGAATATAAAAATATAAGTTTTATTGTAAGGGAAATGACGTAATGATATACTTAAAGAGTGAAGTTGACATGCATATGTATTACCGTGAATAAGGACCAAATGTAAACGCCCGAAACGCGTCAGTTTTATTCCGTGTACCCTCTGTATCTACGGATGAAAATAAAGGCTTGATTTTATCACAGAAGATTCGCTGGTTCCATTCCATATTCATTTTCACAATTAAGTAGGTAGGTATCTAGACCTCAGTAAGTAGGTATGCAGCTCTTTGTAGGTAGATATGCTGCCCTTGTAGGAAGATATACAGCCCCCTGTAGGTTATAGGCCTCTCTGTAGGTTACAAGCCCCCCTGTAGGTCATATAGCCGGTCTGTAGGTGATGTAGCCCCCTGTAGTTTACATGGCCCCTTGTAGTTTATATGGTTCCCCTGTAGGTGATATGGCCACCCTGTAGTTGATATAGCCCGCCTGCAGTTAATATGGCCGTCCTGTAGTTAATATGGCCCCCTGTAGTTAATATGCCCCCAGTAGTTAATATGGCTCCCCTGCAGTTTATATGGCCCCTTGTAGGTTACATAGTTACATAGTACGGTTGAAAAAAGACACGTGTCCATCAAGTTCAACCAAGGGTGGGGAAAATGTGGGTGAAGGGAGAGAGACAAGGACACTAAGCACAGCCTCCCTTCTGGTGAAAGCCCTGAAAACCATAAGGCAAGAACCAATCTGCTCCAGTGGAGACCCTATCTCTGACCCCAGAGCCTCCAGCAGCCAGGATCCAGAATTTTACATAGCTACATACGCATTAATATTCTTTAGTTCCAGGTAGGTATCTAAGCCTTTCTTGAAACTCTCTACTGTTCTTGCTGTGACCAGCTCCCCAGGCAGGCTATTCCAGAGATTCACAGTTCTTACAGTGAAGAATGCTTTTCTCCTCTGGAGATTTAAAACATTTTTTCCTCTAGTCGAAGGGAATGTCCCCTTGTCTTTTGAGGGGGCTTCACTTGAAATAATTTTCCCCCTTTTTGTAGGGACCATTTATATATTTATATAAATTATTCATGTCCCCCCGAAGCCGTCTTTTCTCAAGACTAAATAAGTTCCATTCTACTAACCTCTCCTCATAACTAAGATGTTCCATTCCCCTTATAAGTTTGGTTGCTCGTCTTTGCACTCTCTCTAGCTCCATTACATCTCTTCTATAAACTGGAGCCCAGAACTGAACAGCATATTCTAAGTGAGGTTGCACAAATGCTTGGTACAGCGGGAGGATTACATCCTGGTCCCGCGAGTCCATGCCTCTTTTAATACCCCAGTCACTGAAAAAAATCCTAAACAAATCCTCTTCGGACCCAGGGTCTACCACCAGCTCAGGGGTACCGCTATGGGAAGCCCATGCGCTCCCACGTATGCGAATCTATTCCTGGGCTGGTGGGAGAGGGCCCTGTTGTTCGGAGAGGAGATGTAGGGGTTCACCAATAAAATTCGATCCGGGGGCAGATTCATAGATGACGTCTTCGTGCTGCGGCAGGGCACGGAGGCGTCGTTAGAGAAATTTATCCAGGGTGTTGAACACTAATGAGATTGGGTTGAAATTTACATTGAGTTTTCATATGTCAGAAATAGCTTTTTTGGATCTTAGGATTTTAAAGGGATGATTTGGGTTACATACAAACTTGGACTCATCGCAAGGAGACGGCTACTAATAGCCTCCTGCGGTGGGATTCATATCACCCTGAAAAGCTAAAAAGAGGTATACCCAAAGGTCAATACCTATGTATACGTAGAAACTGCTCCAGAATAAGAGATTTTTACCAACAGGCAAATGGCCTCAAGGATAGGTTCCTGGAAAGGGGATTATCCTCCATCAGTATTGAAGCCTGCATTTAAGAACGCACTCAGGAGTGACAGGAGACCATCTTTTGAACCCGGGGGACCAAGAGATGAGGAAACCCATTTTAGGAAATAGGCACATTTGACAACCGAAACAATAAAGTAATTAAGATCTTGCGGAGCATTGGGGTATATTGCATTGTGATAAAGATCTAGCTGACTGTCTCTCTAAAACTCCTCGAGTGACATATAAGAAGAGGAAGGCCCATTGGAGGGATAGGCTGATTCACACCCATTATACTCACCAAAACCAACAGAACAGGGTTAGAACGTAAACCATTGGAATGTTTAGATGTGGAAGATGTACATTTTGCAAGTATATCTGCCAACCAAGGAGTTTTAAGAGTTCGGTGACTGGAAGATCTATGCGATTCGTGATTTTTATGAAATTGCTGTACCCAGGGAGTTGTTTATCTCTGTAATTGTAGCTGTGGTAAACAATATATAGGCAAGACGACCAGACAGTTAAAAAAATCCGCATTGGTGAACTTAGGGGATGTGCGACATAGACGTGACACCCCTCTTGCCAGGCTTTATCTGGATGGAACATGAGGGAGATTCCTGGGGCCATGAATTTTCTGTGTATGGAAAAGATAAACTCGACATTAAGAAAGGGAAATCTTGATAAAAAATTACTTTGTAAGGAAACAGAGTGGACCTTTAGAATGAAAACATACAACCAGAGGGTTTAACGAACTTCTATTATTTTGGCTGTTTTTAAATTTTGAAACTCCTGGTGCTATATTTTTTAACGTGTCTTTTGTATCCTGTAGGTCATAAGGATAGAAATGGGTGGTTTGTATTTTGGGCAGAATAGCCATTAGGATATGATCTTTATCTCAGGGATTATATATATTTCTTGATCCCGAAACTTTATACTCTTTGCATACATCTGTATTGATTCATTTTTCAAATTATGTTTTTTCTGTGTTCTATTAGGTATCCCTCTTTAGATCTTCTTATGGTTATATTTTGGCCCAATGAGGAATATGTGGGGGTATACAAAACGTTTTATTATCTGACCCCCCAAGATGTGATAAAATATATTTTAAGCTGTATACTTAGTGGTATGTATACCTTATGTCTAATTATTGGGGATGTGATTTGGGTGTGAAAGCTGGGTTCTGCGTGCCGCTGATGGTGTAGGTTTTGGCTTGGGGTTGTTGAGCTGCGCCAATCTCGGGATGAATGGAGAAATAGAACTGGACATCTTGCCCTATACAACATTCCTGAGAATTGAGATGGATGTGGGGGGAAAGCCCTGAGTGGGACGCGCGTTTGGTTGGCGCGTGCGCAGATTGATCTTGGCCGGTGATGATGCGGCGCATGCGCAGTAGAAATGTGACGCCGATTTTTCGGCGCACGCGGGGCTGAGCGGTGCTGGTTGTCATGGTGCCGCTCTTTGCCAGCGCGTGCGCAGTAGCGACCTGAAGATGCCGAGTTATCGGTGCGTGCACGGCTGAACGGCGCGGTTTTGCCATGACGCCGCCTAACGCCGGCGCAGGGCGCAGTTTCGTTTTGAAGACGCAGAGTGGTGAGCAAACCTGAGGGCGGTAAACAGCGGTCATGTGAACCTATTTAAGATGGGATACAGGACATAGTAACATCAGCATATCGAGGAGACTACTATCTTGAGTCAATGTGACGTCCCAGAGGAGATCCTCCTGATGAACCCCATATTATTTGGGGGGGGAAACGCGTCGAGGATAAGGTTGATGTATCTTGAGACGCTGTTGGATAACTGTATCTCTTGTTCCCTACACGGACGATATATATAGACATTTACCCTATAATTGAAAGAGGAAATTTGCAGTGTTCATATCAGTGGACTGTGAGCCTTGAGTACTTTATATGGACTCTACAGGGAAAAGCGATTTAAATGTGTTTGGATTTTGAATTGAAAATATCTTTAAACATTGTACATAAATATAATATGTTAATGTTTCTGGGGGTTGATAGGGACACAAAGTGATTATTAGGGGGAGCCTACAAAGACTAGGCCGCTTTCGGACGATTTACTTGGTCTATTTGAGGATATAGTGTAGGGAAAATAGATTAGGGACATGTGTATATGTATATATAAAAAAATATAATTGATTAAGATTTGACTTGAGATACGTAATCATATTTTTATGGGGATATATTAAAAAGTTATATTTAGAGTTTGGATTTGTTTAGGATTTTTTTCAGTGACTGGTTTGTTGTTCCAAATCCATATAGATACTATTTGTTTCTGAGGGAATTTTTTCTGTGATTTTTTCTTTTAATACACCCCAATATCTTACTTGCCCTAGAGGCAGCTGATTGACATTGCATGCTGTTCTGTAGTCATGATCTACAAGAACGCCCAATCTTTCTCAACAAGCGATTCTCCAAGTTTTCTCCCCTAGAACATTTGATGCCTGTAGATTATTTCTACCCAGATGCAGAACATTAAAATTTTTCCACATTGAACCCCATATTTCCTAGTGGATGCCCAATTGCAGTTAGTGTGTCCAAGGGCTGCTTGCAATTTTTTGAGCATCTTCCAAGATTGCAATTAAACCCTCATAGCTTGGTGTCATCTGCAAAAATCGAAACCGTGCTATTGATCCCTTCCACTATAAACGTAATAAATACATTAAATAAGAAGAAAGGGCCTAATACTGAGCCCTGCGGCACACCACTCACAACCGGGGACCACTCAGAGTAGGAGTCATTTACCACCACCCTCTGAGTAAAATCCGATAGCCAGTTTTTAATCCAATTACACACTGTTATCTCTAACCCAATATATTCTAATTTACCTAACAAACGCTTATGTGGGACAGTGTCAAATGCCTTTGCAAAGTCTTAAAACACAATATCCACAGCTGCCCCGCTGTCCAGACTTCTACTCACCTCTTCATAAAAACAGATCAGATTGGTCTGATAGCTTCTGTCCTTAGTAAACCCATGCTGGCAATCACTAATAATATTGTATTTGTCAACATACTCCTGTATATAATCCCTTATGAGCCCCTCAAATATTTTTCCCACAACAGCTGTGAAACGTACTGGTCTGTAATTACCTGGGCAAGACTTGGAGCCTTTTTTGAAGATGGGAACTACATTTACCTTGCGCCAGTCTATTGGTACTATACCAGTCACCAGGGAGTCTCTAAATATCATGTACAGGGGCACAGAGATAACCAAGCTGAGCTCTTTAAGAACTATTGGGTGTATACAATCATGGAACTGGAACCTTGTTCACATTCAGTTTATTTAACTTGGCTTTGACTTTTTCTACACTGAGCCAATTAATTATAGCAGATGATGTATTAACAGTGCTGGCACCACCTACATCTGCACTTGGCCCACCCCCATCAACTACTTTCTTATTGATAGTATATACTGAGCTAAAGAAACTATTTAGTACCTCTTCCTTCTCTTGGTCTCCAGTGACCAGCACCCCATCACAGGCTTTTAAAGGTCCTACTTGCCTAGAACCCTGCAGTTAATATGCCCCCTGTAGTTAAGATGTTTCCCTGTAGGTTATAGCTCCCTGTAGTTAATATTACACCCTTATAATATATGGTCCCCTGTAGTTTATATAGCCCTCCTGTAGGTGATATAGCCCCCCGTAGGTGATATAGTCCCCCGGTAGTATATGGCCCCCCCTGTAGTTTATATGGTGCCCTGTAGGTTATGTCCCCCCCTGTAGTATTTGGCCCTCTGTACTATATAGCCCTATGTAGTATACAGGCCCCCTGTAGGTTATGGCCACCCCTGTAGTATATGCCCCCTGTAGTATATGGCCCCCCTGTAGTATATGGCACCCCTGTAGTATATGACCCTCTGTAATTTATAGCCCCCTGTAGTTTATGGCCCCCTGTGGGTTATAGCCCTCTGTAGATAAAAAAGAAATATTATTAAAAAAATCTTACTTACCTTCCCGTGTTCCCCCGCTGGGGACAACGCTCAGAGAGCTGGTTACTGGTGTAAACGTGCCACCCGGACCCACTGAAGAGGCAGAGTCAAGTCACTGGGTAGGTTAGGCAGATGCCTGGGAGAGCCCCCTCTGCTTGCGAGGCCCCCGGGCAACCGCCTACAATGCCCAAAGGAAGAGACAGCCCTGAAGTAATGTCTGACCAAGAAAGAAAGCTTATTTTATTTTTTTTTAAAGTTCTTCCTGGTCATCCTATTTTATCAGCATTTTTTAAGCTTGCATTGAGTCAGACAAATAAAATGGCTTGGCTTTCCTTTGGTCTCTAGTGCCTCTTTACAGTATTTATCAAATTTGCAAATGTCCTGACAAAAACTCTCCAGATGAACGAGTCTTCACTTAGTCATATATAACAATTAGTTCATAAAGTAGACGGGTGCAGTAACATCAGTGATGTGATGGGTTATGTCAAAATGTAATAGGTAAGTGAAAAAAAGGTTACCTGACTACATAAAGGACTACTATGTAATATAAGATGTAACTATACCCTTCCACTTTGGGCAGTCATAAAGGGGTTAGGTGACTATGATGTGGGTAGCATTATTCGGTGAGGATATTTTGGTTTGTTTTAGTCTTGTGGAAATGAGTAATATTAATCTGGTTGCAATAAACGATGGGTGCTGTGCATTAGATGTTGAAGTGTGGCTCATTCTACCACTCCACTGCAGCCATTGTACATGGTGTTCTCTAAATTACCTTAATGTATTTTAATTATCATGCATTCAAGGGAATATGTCATCAGAAAATGACCAATTGTTTTATTCATGTTTTTATGTTAAATATATTTTTAAAGAATTTTTTGGTTGTGTTTTTTTTTTTTTAAATTTTCCATATCACTATAAATTATTCTTTCAGTTTTCACTTTGGCCACTAGGCTTAATAATAGTCTGACCCCTCCTGTTCTGTAGAGAAGACTTTTCAGCAGTCTTCTTATTATCAGCACAGGCAGAGTTACACTGAAAGGAGACATCAATGTGTATAGATAACACAGGATACATCAGTCATATTAGGAGATAGTCAAAACTCATTCTCTCCCCCTCCCTGTACCATGACTTTTTCCCAGGTCCCAGATCATACCTAGAAAACTCTCCTAATGAAGTCAATGGTTCTGCTCCTGTTCACAGACTCCTGTACCCATGTAGCTGCTGTAAAGCATCACTTTAAATACTGTTAAAAGCAGGTCTGGCATACTGGCTGCCTGCATAATCATATACAGACAACAGAATAAAAAAAAAAAGAAAAAGAAATCTACAATCAGAAAATAAAAGGGCTCAGAAGAAAAGAATAGGAATCAGGGTCTTGTTTTAATTAGTAAACAAAAAATAAATGATGATAGAATCCCTTTAATAAAGTATATTATAATTTTAAATAAATTGGGTTAATGTTTTTCTCTTTTTGGTATAACAAGAAACCCTCATGGGCTGGGGCAGTCCACTGACAATTCGATATCCGTTGTGGTAACCCAAGATAGAGATCCAGAGAGTATCTTGAATTAAAACCACAAATGTAAGTGGATGTGTAGGGTGTGGGACCACCCCGTGCAAACAGTGGGCTAAGGTATATTGAATATATTGGTGTGAGGATAGGGGAAGGCTGCATATTACACAGTTGTAAGGAGAGTCTGCCATGTGCTTAGTTCAGTTGAGTTGTGTTGTACTCACTCATGATAACAGTGAAGGATCACTTGGCCACAAGCCGACTGTCCACGTTCATCTAGACAGAAGTACCAACTGAGAAGAAGGAACAGAGATAGGTAGATGAGAGAGAGATTCTACAAAATGAGAGAAGAGGGATTGAATGGGGAGTTGTCTAGAAGACAAGATAATATAAAGAGACAGAGGATAGTGAGTCACTTAGGTGGTCCAAGGGATTAAAGAGACCAAGTAGCCCTTGTGCGTGACCACTCTTCAGGAGAGCAAGCAGCACTGGTGCTGGCTCTGGACCAAGAGCAGGCTATCCTCATCTATTTGGACAGGAGTACTCACTGAGAGGATAAGGAACAGAAAGAGGTAGTCGAAAGAGAAAGAGAGAGATATTCAGAACAGTGACAAAAAAGAGACAGAACAGGGTACTGTTCAGAAGAGAAGATAAGAAAAAAAAAGAGAGAGAGAGATACTGGATAGTGAGCCGCTTAAATGCCCCCAGGGATTCAAGAGAGCCCTTGTGCATGACCACTCTTCAAAAGAGCAAATAGCTCTTGTTTGGGATCGCTGCCCTTGGCCTGGAGTCTATTGAGAAAGGGGCCACCGAGGTCCAGAGAGTTGAGTGAGAAGCAGACCTGCCAAGATTATTTCAATACAGTTATCAAGGAGAGCAAATAGCCCCTTAAGTGTGACCGCTGACTTGGAGGCTGATGTTTCGTGGGAGAAGACTGCTGGGTTGTCACGTGAGAATGGCAAGAAAAGCAGTTGTGCTGTGGAAAATGTCTATCTATCAAGTGTGACGTTCTATAAGTTTGGTGCTATGAATAAAGCCAGCAAGATCCAGACTGAGAAGTCTCTGTGGTTGCGTTCCTTTTGCCTGTGAACTACAGCTCCCAGCAATCCCATACTGGTAGCCCTGACTTCCACATACCCGCTACTCCACACCATCTGTCTGGCACTTTACAGCAGCAAGAAGCCAATATTCTTACTAGACTGTGACCAATCGGATGTGAGTTTTAAAAGAAAATGGTTTTCTTTTTAGCTTTCAGTAAAGGGTATAATACATTCTATACAAAGCTAATAAAATAAAAGAGGAAGCGTTTAAGTATTCTACCATAAATTTCCCTTCATTGAATGGAAAGTGAAGCATAAATATGTAGAGATTTGCTTTTCAATTGCCATCTTTATTATGTTGATCAGATTAGGAGCTGTAAAGTAGAGAGGTTATTTTCTTTTAAAATGGTAGTAACATGGTGGCTTCACTGAAAGTATTTATCTAATTTTGCAGGAAAACCAGAAGAAACAGTGCTTGCTGAATGTGACATTTTAACTTGACCTTAATGCTTCAGTGTGTCAAAATCAGTGAAAAAGGGGTGAAGAATTGTTATTAACAAATAATGATCATTTTCTAAAACTGAGAAAACTATAGTTTAAAATGAACCTTTGATAGATGATCATTCATGTGGAACCTTGGACTGTGCTCAGAGGTCTTGGATACTGATCTGTAATTAATCATGGTACGGTTCAGCTACAACTTTTTTTAAATAGATTTTCATCTTGATAATTCTACTAAAGGTACTAAAGTAATTGTGCTACATTCTGACCACTATAAATTCTGCTATTGAACTTCCAGATGCTTGGCTGCCCTGCCACCACCAAACAGCCATAACAATTACCAATCAAAAGTAGATGAAGGCCATACGTACTGCACAAACTGGGACCTATGGTTCCTGGATGTAGATGCACTAAAGGGATTAGCGTTGTTCTTTATGGAAGGAATCACAGAAAGATTTGGGATAGAAGGTAAATCAATTTGTAAACTGGTAATAAATGTGATGTGTACAATTGTGTAGGTTTGTTTAACTTTCACTGGTATCTGAAAAAATGTAAATGATGATGACACCTTACACAGCATCACATGAACAGTGCGTGCCCTATAAAGCTCTTGGGAAATGTACAGCTATCTCCACTCAGTTGCTTGTCATGTTAGCTAACACTACTGGCTGAACATAGGGCTGCTTTAAAGGGGTTTTGCCACGAAGTAAAATTGACGTGGGAACTTGCAAATGAAATAATAAACATTTTCACCATTCATTATTATTAAAAATTCTGCACCGTTTTTGTTTAGCTGCTCCTTTAGTGATCCATTGTTTACAGTTCATCTCCAGGGGATACGACCAGGGCTGAGAGCTCCTCACTCCTGGTCGCACATGCTCAGACATCACCTCTCCTCTCAGGCAGCTACTCAGTGTTTAACCCCAGGTGCTGTCATTGTATTCCTGTCCTTTGTCCTTCTTAGTAATTAGTCAAACAGTGCAAATAAATAGAAAAAAGAAACCTCAATCAGATTTGTGCATTGATAAAGAGAAAAAAAAAAACAAGACACAGGTTTGGTTCCTGCAGGGATTTGAACCTATGACCCTTGTTCCTGGAGGCAAAAACTTTACCTCTCAGCTACTCACAATGCTTTATATAAACAGACCTTTCTTTGACTACAGAGAGGAAAGGCCTGGTGATGTCATCCTGCAGGGTCACATGATATGCAATTCAAACAAATCACACATGCCCCCTTCTGAGCACACAGAGCTGAAGAGCTGGATGCAGGAGGTATGAAATAAGATCGTGACAAAACCCCTTTAAGTAATCTCAGGACCCCATACAGCTAAGGTATTGGGGCCCCCATTTATTACCAATATGCCAAGCCTATATCTTATCCATTGTGGATAATAACTGTCTCTCCACTGATTGTACATGGTTGTGTTGTCCACATCAGGGAGATTTCATGGGTAAAATGTGACACATGTAGAACACCTGACAAAATGTTTTGCTTGTGTCCTGCCCATGTATATATGACACATTCCCAACGTATAGCATTTGAATCACAACTAGTACATATGACCATTTCAGCACACCCCTAAACACTTACTAGACTTCCTAAATAAATATGTGGAGTCCAGCTCAACCCTTTGTACAGGTACCAGGCCAGGTATATATCTACCCCTTGTTATAGAGACCTTAAGACAGACCTGTCCTGTATACAGACCCCAGGCCAGAATCCCCCTCTATACACATCCTGGACCCCCTCTGTTTACAGACACCAAAGAGGGTTCTATGAACATTACATTATATAAATCTATTCTCAGTGCTGCACAAACTAAGCATGCACCATGTCATCCTATAAATGATTGCTTCCATTAATTCAGGCAAAGAGTACTAAACAACATTTATAGTAGGTATAGCACGAGGATGATCTACAGGTCTACATCTCCAGTGGGTCTAGGACTGTGGAGGGGTTAATGTCAGTTTACCAGGTAATCTAAGGCAGTGAGGGCGTTACTTCCAATTTTAAGATCCGTGGTAAAGGGCAGTGGAGATTTTAATGATGAATAACTTTTTTATGTTTTTTGTCCCCCTTTTTTGCACCTGGTCAATAATATATATATAAAACAACATTTTTGGTAGTGGCATAGATGGACACCAAAAATACAACACAATTTATTGACTGTAGACATCAAAGCCACAGATTAATAATAGTTGAGGTAATTTATTGTTGCCCTTATTTGGTATCATCCTAATCTTTATTGTCTCAAAGCAAAGTTCTCTTTCCGTTTTGTATTTTGAGAGCAAAATTTAATGGGGTTGACTATAATTTCAATAAAAGTGTCTGGTGGTCAATGAGAGGTTAACATAGAAATAAAAAATTAACTCACCGAAGTCTGGTCCATTCCAGGGTTGCTGCTGCTGGAATGCTTAATTGGGTTATCTGTAAGGGCATGTCCCCTCGGCAAGGGTTTTCGCCCGGTTTTTCAGCCGGTTTGCGGTTTTTCAGACTGCCTGAAAAACCAGCAGAAAATGAGCACAATTGTGCTCTATGGAAAACCCGTGCAGCAGTCCCCACTGCATGGGTTTTCCGTCGGACGGTTTTGCCGCCCGCGGTCCGCTCAAAAGACATTGAGCATGTTCATTCTTCCGTCCCGTTTCCGGACGGAATATGAACACCTCCATGGGAGGGGAGAGGGTTGTTCTCCGCTCATCGCGGAGAAAAACCGTCTCCCCCGCAGCCGTGGGAACGACCGCAATACAGGACAAATAGGCCGGTATTTGTCCTGTGCCGTGGGAACGCAGCCTGAGGTTTCCCAGGAGAAGTTTTTGTTTACATTGCATCCTTTTCCTCCTCCCCTTCCAAGAGCAATAACCCTTTTTTTTTTTTTGCAG
>JAODAL010025755.1:0-58025 GCA_025379985.1 Phyllomedusa bahiana | reverse complement strand
GCCCCCAGTATACCGATAACCCTAAATAAAATCCAGTGTGGCTAAATGCCTTTAAAAGTCAACTAATTAGTAACTAGAGTACATCTGTAAGTAATTTATACTCATTGTAACTATAGCTGTCTTGTGACGACCTCAGAGGTTTGTTACAGAACATTGGTGAACAAACAGCATTATGAAAACCAAGGAACACACCAGACATCTCAGGGATAAAGTTGTGGCACAGTGTATTGAAGGGTTAGTTTAAAAAAAATAGCCTAAGCTCTGAACATCTCATGGAGCACTATTCAATCCATCATCCTTAAATGGAAGTCATATGGTACAACTGCTAACCAACCAAGAAATGGCCGTCCAACTAAACTGACAGCCCAAACAAGGAAGAACTAATTAAAGATTAAGCCAAGAGGCCCACGGTCATTCTGGAGGAGCTGCAGACATCCATAGCTCAGGTGGGAGAATCTGTGCTCAGAACAAAAATTAGTCTTGTGATCCACAATCTGGCCTTTATGGAAGAGTTCCAAGAAGAAAGCCATTTTTTTTAAAGCAAGCCATAAGAAGTCCTATTTGTAGTTTTCAAAAAAAGGATGTAGGGGACGCAACAAGCATGTGGAAAAATATGCTGTGATCAGATAAGGTCAAGATTTAACTTTTTGGCCTAAATGACAAACGCTATGTGTAGAGGAAAGTCAACACTGCACATCAACCTGAACACACCATTCCCACCATGAAGCATGATGGAGGTGGCAGCATCATGTTGTGGGGGTGGTTTGCTTTATCAGGGACTGGGAAGTTGGTCAGAGTTGATGGAAAGATGGATAGAGCTAAATACTGGGCAATCCTGAAGGAAAACCTATTAGAGGCTGCAAAAGACTTGAGACTGGGGCATAAGTTCATCTTCCTGCAGAACAATGACTCTACACATAATGTCAAAGCTACAAAGGAAGGGTTTATATCAAATCATATTCATGTGTTAAAATGACCCAGTCACAGTCCAGACCTAAATCTCATCAAGAATCTGTGGCAGGACTTGAGAATTGCTGTTCATAAAGGTTCCCCATCCAAACTGACTGAGCTAGAGCTATTTGAAAAGGAGAATGGGCAAAACTTCCAGCCTCTAGATGTGCAAAAGTTGATAGAAACATCCCCCAACAGGCTGCAGCTATCATTATAGCTAAAGGTGGTTCTACAAAGCATTGACTGAATATATTTGCACAACAGACTTTTTAGCTTTTGATTTGCAAAGATGTGGAAAAGCGCGTATTATTTTCTTTACACAGATACTTGCTGCTTTGTGCGACTATCACATAAAATATCAATAAAAATACATTTCAGTTTGTGGCTCTGAAGTTTAAACATGAGGAACAGTTGAAGGGGTATGAATACTTTTACAACCTATTGTAGATATATACATAAATATTTTCAATGAACCATAAGTGTAAATCTTTGACCATACAAAAAGTTGGGATATATGCAGGAGTGATGCAGATCCGATACTGGAATATTTAGCCCTTCCTATCTCTTCTTACATAGGCAACATGAAAGGACTAATTTAGCAAATTTTCCAAACTGTAATATGTAAGCCATTGTTATAGTGTTTATAATAAAGAAGCCATGGATTAAGGTAAACAGCAATGACTACAAATGCATAAAATCATCATACATGCAAATCTCAGGAGAGTGTTTGCTTTGAGGAAGGACTTCCTCTAGGATGGAGTAGCAGACACAGACAATAGCCAATATGTACATGAGCACATTTAGGAACCCCCATGACGATATGCCCTGCAGAATCTAACACCATTAATAATCAGCCCATCATTTCCTTTGTCTGCACTGCCCTAACCTTCTATTGGGATTTTACGAGTCATTTCTGTTCTGCTTCACTAAAGAAGAGGCCACGAGGCTTGAACATGCAGCGCGGCTCACATTCATGTAGATAAAGGGCAGCTTTGTTGTAGCTTATTCCTTACCTGCAAAATTAAGCAAAAAGAAATAGTGTGAACCTGCCTGCTATAGGAATAAATTATTCAATTACACACATAACAAATACTCTGCTGTTCCCTGAGGTCTTTCTTCTGTAAATTATTAACACACATTAGTTCTCGGTTGCTGATCAATTATCTCTTAATGTTTCATGTGTGTTTTATTTGTGCAGCCAGTGTTATATGCATAAACAAAATTAGTTTTATTTTCCTTGTCACCAAAAAATATACAATAAGTAAAATCCACTGAGCAGTGAGAGCCTGAGGATGATGCATTTAATGTGGCAGTAAAAGTGCATTTAATAGAGAGGAAATATGATTATACTTTGAATATTTAAAGCATCTGTACACCTTTTAACCCTCTAAAGACCAAGTGAGTTTAGTCTTAAAGATGTTACATAGTTACATAGTTAGTAGGGTTTTGAAAAACATTTTCCACAAGTTAAACCAAGGAGGGGAAAACGTGGGGGAAAGGAAGAGACAAGGATTTTTAAAGCCCGGGCTCCCACTGGCCAATGCCCTAAACCCCATAAGGCAAAACCCAAAACTGCCCAGTGTAGACCATACCGACCCCAGACCTCCACCAAAAAGATCCAAATTTTTATATAGCTACATACGCATAATATTCTTAGTTTCAGGTGGGATCAAAGCCTTTTTTAAACTCCTACAGTCCTGCTGTACCACTCCTCGGCAGCTTTTCCACAATTCACAGTTCTTACGTGAAGAACGCCCTTCTCCTCGGAGATTGAATCCTTTTTTTCTCTAGCCAAAGGGAAGCCCCCTTGTCTTTGAGGGGCTTTACTTAAAAATTTTTTTCTCCATACTTTTTTTAGGGACCATTATATATTTTTAAATAAATTAACATGTCCCCCCGAAGCCGTCTTTTTCCAGACTAAATAAGTTCAATTCTACTAACCTCCCTCATAACAAGATGCCCCATTCCCCTTAAAAATTTTGGTTGCTCGTCTTTGAACTCTCCTACCCATTTCTCTCTTCTATAAACTGGGGCCCAGAAATGAAACATAAAAAATTCTAATGAGGACGCACCAAGCTTTTACAGCGGTAGAATTACAACCTTGTCCCAGGCCCATGCCCTTTTAATACACCCAAATTCTTTCTTGCCCTAGAGGGAGCTGATTGACATTGCATCTGTTGTACTTGATCTACAAGAACGCCCGATCTTTTCTCACAAACGATTCTCCAATTTTTTCTCCCCCTAGGGGGAAAAACGCCGTAGATTTTTTCTACCCAGAGCAGAACCTTACATTTATCCACTTGAACCCCATTTTCCAAGGGGATCCCAAGAACTCGTGTTCCAGGTCTTTGCAATTTAAGAATCTTCCATAGATTGCACTACACGCATAGCTTGGTGCCCTCTGCAAAAATAAAACCGGCATTTATCCCCCAAATCTTAATAAAAAAATTTAATAAAGAGGACCAATCGAGCCCTGCGGCCACCACTCAAACCGGGGACCACTCAGAGTAGGAGTCATTTACCACCACTCCCGAGTACATCCAACAGCCAGTTTTTAATCCAATTAAAAACACTTTATCTCTAACCCAATGGATTCTAATTTACCCAACAAAAAGTTTATGCGGACATTGTCAAATGCCTTTGCAAAGTCTAAAAACAAATATCCACAGCTGCCCCGCTATCCAAATTTTACTCAGTCCTCATAAAAAAAGATCAGATTGGTCCCCGACAGCTTTTCCTTAGTAACTCCAGCTGGGAATCACTAAAAATTTGGTTTGTCAACAACTCCCCCTTTTTAAGTCCCTTATGACCCCCCCAAACATTTTTTCCCCCCAACAGATTTAAAATTACTGGGTCTAAAAAATTTCCTGGTTCAAGACCGGAGCCTTTTTTTGAAGATGGGGAACACATTTGCCTTGCGCCAGTCCCTGGGACAAAAACCCGCACCAGGAATCTCAAATTCTTACAGCGCACAGAGATAACCGAGCGACTCTTTAAAGGGGGTTTTTTTTGTTTGAGCTCGGTGCTGTTTTACTAATTTTCCCCAAATTTATTTTGAAATCCAGGGGGCTGTCTCTCCGCACAGGGGGTCTCCCTCCCAAGGGGTTTCCCCCCCCCCTGAAGAATGTGACATCAACATTTTTTTTAAAGAGGGGTGCAAATTTTCTCATAAAACAGCTCTTAGCCCCTCCTGCCCCTTTTTTTTCGCACCTTGAGGCTCCAAAAATCCAGCAAGCACCGTCAAATTTTCTTTTTACACACAAATGAAAGCCCAGCAGCCCCTTACTCCAAATGGTTTCATCCAAATTTACTGAAACCGGAAGATCTTTACTCAACTACAAATTCATTTCAAGTAAAGATTTCTCTTTCCCGTAGTGACATGTGAGGGAAAAAAATGGGGGGAGAAGAAATCAGCTTTGAAGAAGGCCCTGCTCAGCTTGTAACTAAATGGGCTGGTGGGGCAAGGGAGAGCAGCATAGTAGAGAAATGCTTTTACAACGAAGGGGTTTTTGGAATCTAGTCCCCTCCAGGGGGATATATTTTTTTCCCCTAAATTCACACAAAAGAGGAAAAACCAAAAATATAATGTCAATCTCTAAATAAAAAATACACAACAGGCTCCCCAAACATTTCCCCCCCCCAAAAAAATGCATTTGTATCAAATATGTTTTAAGGCTTGGGTACTGCAAGGATAGACACAAAAAAGGGGACTTTGTGGGTTATATGAATAAAATTACACATTAAATTTTTATATCTTTTCAATGTGTACAAATTTTAAAAAAAAAAAAAAACTACTGAGGGGTTTTAACCCCAACCTCTTCTTGCAGGTTAATCACCTAAGCACGCACCAATAAGCACTTATACGATGCATGTTAAAACCTTATTTATACACTACAGGTAGATGTCAAAGGGAGGGGGGGCTTGCATTTGTCGGGGGAACAGAACCCTTCTTTTCCAAGTACACTAAGGACTGGATCTGTGAGGAGGTTAATCAACCCTTGGAAAAAGCCCCTTAAACAGCCATAATGCCCAAAAAATGACCCTAAAGCTGGGGGGTTACAAAGCCAAAACCCCTTGGGTTTTCACTACGATTTTAAACACTCAAGGGGAGAAAAACACAGAGTGGCAGGCACCAATCACACGCGGGGGGCGGGCCCGGGGTTTTTTCCTCTGGGGGGCGTATCCCAACAGGCTGAATGAAAGCAGCCACCAAATCCATAAATGGGGGGGTGCTGGGGTGCGGGAAATTCGACCGGGGGCCTTCTGACCATAACACAAAAAGAAACAATTTACAAGATGCTTAATCTCAAAACCCAAATGACAGGGGAAGCAACCCAATTACAAAAGTGCTTTTTTAAAACTGTCCCCATAATCGAGACAATCTTTGTAACGATAAAACCTCTTTAAAACCCTTTTGGGGTTAGCCACAGGCCGGGACCTTTTTCACATCATTTTATTAACTTGCTTTGCTTTTTCTACCTAACCATTAAAAAAGCAGAAGTTTTAACAACTGGCACCACCTACATCTGCACTTGGCCCCCCCCCATCAACTATTTTTCCATTGATGGTATAATACGACGAAGAACCTTTTTTATACCCTTACTTCTTTTGGTCCCCATGACCACACCCCACACAGGTTTTTTAAGGGTCCTACTTGCTCTACTTGGGCTTTTGACATTTATATGCTTAAAGAATTTCTTGGGGTTTATCTTGCTGCCCTTGGGCCCCACCTTTTTTATTTTGAATTTTAAGCTGCTTTTAAACACTTTTTTTTTCAGATTTTATTAAGCCCTGTAATTTTTTAAAGGGTGATGCCGAGCCCTCTGACTTAATTTTTTAAAGCCCTTTTTTATTGTTTTTTTTGCCCTCTTTGGTTTTTTTAGTTTTTAGTCGCTATCTTATTTCCCCTAGAATAATTTTTCAATAAAATTTCCCCCCAAAAAAAATTTTAAAACTCTCCCATTTGGCTTCTAATCCTATTTCTAATACTGCCCCCGTCTAGGTCCCATATGCGTCCCTCAATAAGGAAAATTTGGCCCCTTTTTAAAAAGAAATTTTTTTGCCCTTCCCCCTCGTTTTTCTTTTTTCCATTTTACCTAAAATGAATTATTTGTGGTCACTGTTATCAAAATTTTTCAGAAACCGAACCCCTCCGACAAATTCTCTTTGTTTAAAAGACAGATCCAAAAGAGCTCACTTCAGTGGGTTCCTCCACAAACTGCCCCATAAAAAATACCTCTAACAGAGAAAGGAACCCTTGTCATGTCATTTAAGTTTTTCTAAATACCTTTTCTTTTTTGATTTTGATTTTTCAGGGGGATTTTTTTTCCCTTTTAGAGCACACACAGTTCTCTGGTTACGACCACTTCTCCCTGCTCTCTTTTATCTCTCATTGCTCTAAGCTGCTGTCAGTTACTCATTACACTCAAGGGGAGTCACCTCCTGCAGAGTTGTATCTCTATCTACGGACTTTGAAAGCTTCTCAATTAGCTAAGTAAACACTCTTTAGAGCTTTGCAGCCTGCATAATTCACTGACCTGAGTGCAAGAGATTTATTAAGTGTAACAGGAATAGCTAGGAACAGCAGAGATGATATGTCTATCACTGCTAAAGGCCCACCCACAGCCTAAACAACAGGTGTAACTCTAAAGCTAGCTGGGACTCTGTGAAACTGTATGGTGAGAGAACCCCTTTAAGGACCGCACATGTTTTTTGTTTGAGTTTTTTTCACAACAGTCCTTAGCAACAACTTTTTTATTTGACCTTATTCTTGCAGGAAAAGCTGTAGGTTTTTTTGAAATTATTTTAGGGCACATATGAGTAGATGTTTCATTTATTTGAGTTTATATACCGCCGTGATTTTTAAACATTTTTGGCTGTTGTTTACCACAATTGACAAAATAACTTTATTCTATGGATGACTAGACACTTTTTTCACTAGAAAATAATTTTTATTTAAATAAAATTATTTAAAAAGCAGTTTAATGTATTTTTTTCTATTGTATCACTATTTCCTTTAGTTATTTTTAATCTTTTTTTACTTTAAACTTTAATAACTTTAATATAAGATAATGTAATGTCTATATAATATCACATTACAGCCAGTGCAGAATATGTTAAGTGCGGCATCTGTTAAGGCATACGTGAGGCAATCCAGAAGAATGATCTATATTGGACAAAAACATTCTGGGGACTTTTTTTACACTTAAGATTGACAGTATAAGACAATCAATGCTGGTGAATGCAATTCAGGGGCAGGTGGTAAGAAAACAAGAGGGTGGGGGGCGCTCAAACTCATTTTTTAGTAGCAGGATCTGCATTGATCATGGTGCAGAAAGGATTAAATGGCTCGGATCAGAGTTTCCTGTCTGCTACCAGTGGTGATTGTACAGCTTATTTACCTGCACATTCACCATCACGTACACTACCGTTCAAAAGTTTGGGGTCACTTAGAAATTTCCTTATTTTTGAAAGAAAAGCACAGTTTTTTTTCAACGACGCTAACATTAAATGAATCAGAAATACACTCTATAGGGAGGAAGGAATTAAAGCTGAAAAATCTCTAAATTGCATGCTAACCAATGCCAGGAGTCTCACCAACAAAATAAATGAACTAGAAGTATTAATTGCAGAAAAAAAATATGACATAGTGGGGATAACTGAGACATGGCTGGACGAGAGCTACGACTGGGCGGTTAACTTGTAGGGTTACAGTCTATTTAGAAGTGACCGTAAACACCGGAAGGGGGGGAGGTGTCTGTCTCTATGTAAAATCCTGTCTGAAGCCAAAAACTGTGGGGAAAATATAAGGTACAGGTAATGAAAAAGGTGGAATTATTATGGGTAAATATACATGGGGGTAATAACTAATATAATTCTAATAGGGGTCTGCTATAGGCCTCCAAATATAACAGAACCCATAGAAGATATGCTCCTCAGGCAAATAGATGAAGCACTAATCAAAGAGGTTGCTAAATGGCGACTTCAACTACCCAGACATAAATTTGGAATCTGAAAACCCGTAGCTCTCACAAAGGAAACATGTTTTTGCCTATAACTAAAGATAATTACCTTTCCCAAAAAGGTGCAGGAACCAACTAGAGGAAAAGGGCCCCTTCTAGACTTTAAAATTGACTAATAGACCTGACAGAGTAACAAAGTTTCAGGTTGAGGGCCACCTAAAGGGGGAAAGTGACCATAATAAAAAAAAACTTCCATTTATCCTTCAATAGAGCTTTTTGTTCATGGAGCCACAAAAACACTGAATTTGAGGAAGGCTAATTTTTTTCCTGCTTAGAGAGCCCTAAACCGTATTGACTGGGACAAGGTGTTTAAAAATAGCAGAAAAAAAAAATAAATGGGAAATTTTTAAAAACATTTTAGCGCCCACTGTGAAGGTACATACCAAAAGGTAAAAAAAAAATTAAAACAGGAAAAACCCAAATGTGGATCAACAGAGATGTAAAGGAGGCAAAAAAAACAAAAGAAAGCGTTTTGACCCTACTAAAATAGGAGGGCAGTGAAGAGGCACAAAAAAGCTATAAGGAAAAAAATAATATATGTAAAAAAATGATTAAGGCAGCAAAGCTGGAGACAGAAAGACGTATTGCCATAGAAAGTAAAAGTAACCCCAAAGTATTTTTTAACTACCGTATATACTCGAGTATAAGTCGAGTTTTTCAGCACAAAAAATTTTGCTGAAAAATCCCCCCTCGCTTATACTCGAGTCACTGCGGCGCTGGGCGCTGCGATGGCCCGTGCACCGACAGGACGCTTCAGTTATATCGGCTCCTCAGGAGCGCATATAACTGAACGCTGAGTTCCCGCCGACAGTGTCCGGGCCTCCCCAGCTATCTCTTCACTTGTATGCGACTCCTCCAGAGCGCATACAGGTGAAGAGATACCACTGCAGAGCAGGGAGCGAGCGCTCCGTGCTCCGCAGTGGACTCTGGGCGTCTGCGGCCGTCCGGAGTTTCCGGCACAGGCAGCGTGTGTCATCATGCTGCATGCGCGGCCTGATGACATCACACGCTTGTGCCGAGAAGATGAGGGATAGTGCGCGGGAGGCCGGACAGCGAGGAGGCGGAGCGGCGAGGGAGACGGAGCAGCGGGGAGTCAGGTAAGTGTTTTTTTTTTGTTTTAAAACGCTGCCTATGCCTGCCTATATCTGCCTAGTGGGGCCTATACCTGGCTATATCTGCCTATAACCTACCTAGGGGGACTATACCTGCCTATAACCTCTATAATCTACCTAGGGGACTATACCTGCCTATAACCTACCTAGGGGGACCTATACCTGCCTATAACCTACCTATGGTGTGTATACATGCCTATATCCTAACTATGGGGACTATACATGCCTATAACGACCTAAAGCTGCCTATAACCTGCCTAGGGGGACTATACCTGCCTATAACGACCTATACCTGCCTATAACCTGCTTATGGGGACTATAACTGCCTATAACCTGCCTAGGGGGACCTAAAACTGCCTATAACCTGCCTATGGGGGCAATTACCTGCCTATAGCCTGCCTATTGGGGGGGATATAGCTTCCTATACCTGCCTATAACGACCTATAGCTGCCCATAAACCTGCCTATGGGGACATTAAGCTGCCTATACCAGCCTTATATTGCCTATGGGGGACAATTAAACTGCCTATTTCCAGCCTATATCTGCCTATTGGGGGGACATTAAACGCCTATGTAAAATTTTATTGGGGATCTATTTTTATTTTAAAAATCACCACTAGCCGCTGCATTTTCCACCCTAGGCTTATACTCGAGTCAATAAGCTTTACCCCCGGTTTTGTGGCAAAAGTAGATGCCTCGGCTTATACTCGGGTCGGCTTATACTCGAGTATATACGGTATATAAATAGTAAAAAGATTAAAAAAGAAAATGTTGGCCCTTTAAAAAGTACTGAGGGAGATACAGTGGATGGCGATGAGAAGAAAGCAAACCTATTAAACAATTTCTTCTCCACTGTATTTACCGAGGAGGATCACCTTCCTGTTGATGAGCAAAGGGAGAAGGTAAATTCCAACTTAAATGTTTCTTGTCTAACCCAGGAAGAAGTGCAGCTCCGTCTTAAGAAGATTAAAACAGACAAAAAGTGATCCAGGAAACTATAGGGCCCGGTTTAAACTTAACCTCTGTTGTAGGTAAAATTTTGAAGGTTTTCTCAGAGTGCTATCCTGGAGTATCTCACTGAAAATAAATGTATAACGCCTGTTCCAGCATGGGTTTTATGAAGGAAACGGTCCTGTCATACTAATCTCATCACTCTATGAGGAAGTTAGTTCCAGACTAGATCGGGGTGAGGCACTAAAATGTCATATATTTGGATTTTTCTAAACATTGATACTGTTTTCCACATAAAAGGTTGGTAAGTAAAATGAGAATGCTTGGACTGGGTTTAATGTGTGCTAGTGGGTATGCAACTGGCTCACTGATAGAAAACAAAGGGTAGTAATTAACGGTGCATACCTCAGAACTGGATCCCAGTTACTAGTGGGGTACCAACAGGCTCAGTATTGGGCCCTATCCTCTTTAATATTTTCATAAATGATCTACACAGGGATTACACAGTAGAATATCGATCTTTGCAGACGATACTAAGCTCTGTAAAGTAATCAACACAATAGAGGATAATGTGTTATTACAAAGGATCTGGATAAGTTGTGAGCCTGGCAGAGAAGTGTCAGATGAGGTTTAACACTGATAAATGTAAGGTTATGCACATGGGGAGGAAAAATCCATTACATGATTACATGTTAAATGGAAAAACACTGGGTAAAAGTGACATGGAGAAGGACTTGGAATCCTGGTGGACAGTAAACTTAATTGTAGCAGCCAGTGTCAGGCAGCAGCTGCCAAGGCAAATAGGATCATGGGTGTATTAAAAGGGCATAGGAGCACATGATAAGCCCATTATTCTCCCATTATACAAGTCACTGGTTAGACCACACATGGAATATTGTGTACAATTTTGGGCACCAGTGCACGGGAAAGACATTGTAGAGCTTGAACAGGTACAAAGGCGGGCAACAAAAATAATAAAAGGACTGAGTGGACTGCAATACCCAGAAAGATTAGCAAGGTTAGGGTTATTTAGCTTAGAGAAAAGACGGCTTCGGGGGGACAAAAATAAATATGTTTAAATATAATAAGGGCCAATATAGAGACTCTCTCCCAAGATTTTATTTATACCCAGGACGGAAATCTAGAACAAGGGGCATCCTCTACGTCTTGAGGAAAGAAAGTTTCTACATAAACATAGAAAGGGATTCTTTACTGTTTAGAGGGGTGAGACGTGGAACTCTCTGCCAGAGGAAATTGTCCTGGGAATTCACTGAGTTCAAAAGGGGCTTGGATGCATTTCTGGAGCATGATAACATAACAAGTTTAAGTGACTAGGATTCTGGAGAAGGGTCTGGATACATTCTAGATGTAATATAAAAAGTTATGGGTGACTAGGATTCGGGAAAAGGGGTCTGGATACATTTCTAGATGTAATATAACAAATTATAGTGACTAGGTTTCTGGAGAGGGGTTCGTTAAATTCAGGGATTTATTCTGATTGCCAGATTGGAGTAAAGAAGGATTTTTTTTCCCTAACAATAAAAGGACAATTGGGCTCTACCTCATGGGGGTTTTTGCCTTCCTCTGGATCAACACTTTAACACTTTAGCAACACTTTAGCACAATAGACTGAACTGGATGGACGTATGTCTTTTTTCGGCCTGACAAACTATGTAACTATTAACATTGTTAATGTGGTAAATGACTATTCTAGCTACAAACGTCTGGTTGTTAATGCAATATCTACATAGGTGTATAGAGGCCCATTTCCAACAACCACCACTCCAGTGTTCTAAAAGGTTACATTGTTTTTTGCTTACTGTGTAAAAGGCTATTGGATATTTTGAACACCCTTGAAAACCCCTTTTGCAAGTATGTTAGCACAGCTGAAAACAGTTTTTTGCTGATAAAGAAGCTATAAAACTGACCTTCCTTTGAGCTAGTTTATGAATCTGGAGCATTATTTTTGTTGGTTCGATTAAACTCGCAAAATGGCCAAAAAAGAAACTTTCATGTGAAACTCGACAGTCCTATTTTTGTTCTGAGGATAAAGGCTATTCCATGCGAGAAATTTTCCAAAAATTTAAGATTTTCATAACGGGTGTACTATCCCTTCAAGGGAGAGCACAAACAGGGTCTAACCAGAGTAGAAACAGAAGTGGGGGCCCCCGCTGCACAAACGAGCAACAAGACTAGTACATTAGAGTCTCTAGTTTGAGAAATCGACGCCTCACAGGTCCTCACCTGGCAGCTTCATTAAATAGTACCCGCAAAACGGCAATGTCAACGGCTGCAGTGAAGAGGCGACTTCGGGATCCCGGCCTTCAGGGCAGAGTGGCAAAGAAAAAGCCATATCTGAGACTGGCTAATAAAAGGAAAAGATTAATATGGGCTAAAGAAGCACAGACATTTGGGCAGAGGAAGATTGGAAAAAAGTGTTTTGGACAGACGAATCGAAGTTTGAGGTGTTTTTGGATCACACAGAAAAACATTTGTGAGACGCAGAACAACTGAAAAGATGCTGCAAGAGTGCCTGACGCCATCTGTCAAGCATAATGTGGTAATGTGATGGTCTGGGGTTGCTTTGGTGCTGGTGGAGGTAATGTGATGGTCTGGGGTTGCTTTAGTGCTGATAAAGTGGGAGATTTGTACAAGGTAAAAGGGATTTTGAATAAGGAAGGCTAACGCTCTATTTTGCAACGCCATACCTTGCGGACAGCGCTCGATTGGAGCCAATTTCATCCTGCAACAGGACAATGACCCAAAGCACACCTCCAAATTATGCCAGAACTATTTAGGGAAGAAGCAGCTGGTATTCTATCTGTAATGGAGTGGCCAAAGCAGTCACCAGATCTCAACCCCATTGAGCTGTTGTGGGAGCAGCTTGACAAAAAGTGCCCATCAAGCCAATCCAACCTTTGTAAACCTTTGACTTTACAGAAAGTAATAAAAATGCCTTAAAACATCCTCTCTCTCATTATTCTGACATTTGGCAAATATAAAGAATTTTGGTTCCTAACTGACCTAAAACAGGTAAGGTTTATTCTGCTTTCATGTCAGATAGTAAATCGTCTGTAAACTTTGAATATGGACTGCTATGGATGGTTTTTTAGACCGCCGGTGGTCCAACAAACATTGAGCATGTTAATTTTTCCGCCCAGTTTTCAGGTGGAATGTGAACATCTCAGTGCGAGGGGGGAAGGCTTTTCTCCGCAAACCACGGAGAAAAGCCATCCCCCAGCGGCCGTGTGCACGGCCCAAAAACAGTGCAAATACCGGTCGGGATTTCTGGTATTTGCACTGTGCCATGTGAATGGCCCCTTAGATCAGTGCTGTAGTAACTGTCATGTAGTGGTGACCTGAGCTGGTGTCTGACCGATCTGTGGTCTCCAAATGATGGTGTTGTAGGTTATAAGTTTATCGATAATGTATATTTTTATTCCTGTGTTTGGTTGTCTTGGTTGAGGCCCAGTGCACAGCTCTGCCCAGGGGCCCATAATGCTGTTAAGACAGCCCTGGACAGGTTTCATAAATGTGCTCCATAGTATGTCTCTATGTTGTGTGCAACACAATTCAGTATATACATCTGCAGTGAACTAACTGTCCCTCACCTCTGAGACTCCTCTTACATGCCTGCAACCCTGAAACTTATGCTCTAAGACAGCTCAGCAGTCTCTTACTGGACATGATAAAAAGGGAGGTCTAACATTTAAAAAAAAAAGTTAGGGTGCGTCCCCACGGCAAGGGACAAATACCGGCAATGGGGGAGTGGGGGGGCTTTTCTCTGCAATGAGCGGAGAAAAGCCCTCCCCCTTCATATTCCACAAGCACGAGATTCCGTCGAAAACCGGACGGAAAGAATTTGCAAGTAACAATGTTTTCTGGGCGGGGCTGGGCCCCGGGCGGGAAAACCCCGTGCAGAGGGGACTTACTTGCATGGGTTTTCCATAGCGCCCCATTGTACTCATTTTCGGCCGGTTTTTCAGACGGTCTACAAAACCGCGAACCGTCTGAAAAACCGGCCGAAAACCCGTGCCTTGGGAACATGCCCTAATAGTCTAAGCGCAACTTATATTCTAGCCTATGCATTTCATTATTCTCTTTTCAAATGTAATTTTTCATCTATGGTAGGATAAATGGATATACAGATAACTAGATATATAACAACATAGATAGATTTTCATGGGCCATCATTTTCTTTTTCTTTGCTATCTGCTATTTCTCTGCAGTTGAGTAGCATCATTTCCTATTCGAAACCTGTTTCTCTTTGTCCTGTAAAGCTTTGTTGTGCTTTGTCTATATTCCTCCGTCCCAACCTCAGCCATAGTGCATGCCCTCTGTTTCTTCCTTCATGTTATAGCCTTCGGAGGCAGGACCAAAGGGGTGTGACTTCAAAGGCTGCAACAATAAAAACCCAAACTCTTTTGATCATCTGATCACCTGGGCTCAACACAGAGCAGTTTCAGGCAATACCAAGACAATTGTGACCAGGCAAAATAGTTTTTTCAGTGGATAACCCATTTCAGGAAGTAGGCTAGAGCAAAGTGGCAAATATTTAGCCAGATTTGATCATATACATTTCCAGCCTGCAACTAAACAGATCACATTTTTGAAAATAGCAGTCTTCCTTCGGCCATTGCAGATATTCACATATAGTTTTAAAAGAATAGATAGCCAAATGACCCAAATCAACCGTTACTGCCTACTTCTAATACAAACACAGAGCAATAGCATAATGCTCCATACAGCACCTATAACTTGCTGACAATTACTAAGGCCCTTAGGACCATACTACATATGCTTGTATAGATGTACTGTATAAGCAAGTTTGCTATGGGCCCATACTGTATCTTCATGTAGCATGATCCACATGCTATATCACAGAGGTCTTATGGAGAGAATATGTTTCTAGGGAGAATAGAGGGCAGAAGAAGACTCTACTGGTTTATATTGACTCAGGGACTTTGCGTGGCATCATACAAGGTCTGGGTGCATTAGTCCTTAAACAAAGGTGACATCAAATTGAAACATCTGCTAGCTATTCATCAGACAATCTGAATGTTCCACTAATCTGTGTTGCATCCCTTGTTTGTTATGCATCACTCACTGCTCCAAAAAATCTTTCATCTCCTCATCTCAGCTCTTTCACCGTCTCTAATTTTTGAGCTTTGTACCTGTCAGTCTCCAGTCTTCCCTTCGTTCTCTCACTAAACTCCCTCTGATTTCTTCAATCTAACAAATATACAATCATACACTGAAAAAAGAGAATTACATAAGTGACACTTAAAATAACGAATACGTTTAATGGAAACATTTTTATATATGATACCACAAAGCTAAAATACAGAATCACCGGATATAAACTCAAAGAAGAGACAGACAAAATAATATCATTCACAGTTAAAGGGGTGTTTCCGTTTAATTGACTAGCTTTAACCAGTTGCTGTCCGGGCCGTTTACCCTCCTTCCCAACCAAGCACATGTTCCTTTTCCGTAGTTCACGCCGACCTGAATACTATAACGATTTCTTACATTCACTATTGTACTAATTTTTTCTGCCTTTTTTCCATTATATATTAGGTTTTATTTTTAAGCATTTTTACATTACTTTTTTGTATATGAGGGGGAGGGGAAATAAGTATTGAAAAACGCAGTGTAAAACGTATCTAAACATCCAAAGTGTGGTTGGTGCATGTTTGGATATGTTTTCTGTGCAGCAGAAACATACCCTATAATTTTAAATAGGGTATCTGCTGTGTAAAACGGATCAAGAATTAACATGTCAATTCTTTGATTGGATCTTTTCGGCTATGTTCACACGGCTTAACTGCGGGATGCAATTACGCCCCGCAATTACGCCGTGTGGCTGGGGGTGGGAGCGGGGGAGGGACCGGGGGGCCCATAGACTTTCATTACCCGCGGTGCATATACGCCGCTGGTAATTCTCATGTCACTTACTCCCCCAGCGGCGGATTCGCCGAGCCGGGAGAGGAGACGTAATCCATAGTTCTCTATGAGAACTGTGGATTACCGTAATGAATGGGCCGTTTTCAGCCCGTAATTAGCGAACTCCGGCGCGTAATTATGGACCGAAATACGGCCCATTTTCAGCCGTGTGAACATAGCCTTCAACTCACCTGAAAGACGTAAGTAAACACGCATCGTCTGAAGGATCTTTTCAGCCCGATATCAGGCGCAACCCCGTTCATACATTTTTAAATCTCACGCACACCACTCCGGGACGCATTGCATAATGCCTGCGGCACTTTGTAATGTGCCCAATCTCGGGGGGGCATGTGGGAGGTGGGGTGTGCTAGAACCATAGGGAAGCTACATATTTGTAGCTTTGTTACGGCATTTCTGGCCGCATTACAGTTGGAACAGGTAGAGCACTTTCAAAGTGGTATACCTGATCTGAATTGTCATCTGACTGCTAGAATGCGCCTGATTTATGACCCGCTGTAGAGCGGGTTCATACATCAGGCACATTGTAGCCTATTATTAGGCGCATGAAATTTGGTGTGTTAACGGCAAATTTCATGCACGTCGTCCTATGTGTTTTACATTGAAATTACGAAAAACATACCCAAACACGTATCTAAGAAACAAAGTGTGAACATTCCTTAAGAGTCTTGTGCAGTATGTGTAGTCATATACAGTAGTTGTTGTGTGGAGACCAAAAAGTGATTCCAGTGATGGGCCCTAAGAATCAACTTCACTGATGGTTTCTAAGAATCAATTCTATTTGTGGTCCCCATGAAACAACTCCACTGGTGGGGTTCAAGAATCAACTACACTGGTGTGCTTCAGAGAAATGTAGTATGACGTGGCAAGCCTTAGGAGCCACTGTTGCTTGTGGCCCTCTTTTCTCCATCATATAGGGACATTTACAATGTAAGGGGGAAGCTTTCTAATGTGATGGTACACTTATATGGAGCTGTAAATGCATAGACACTGTACTTTTATATGTGGATTTACATGACCCCTTATCATATGCCATCCATACTAAAATATATTTCTTTCATATTTTATGATTTATGTTGCAGTTAGGATACTATACTGTCACATGTGATCTAGTGTTGGGGTATGTTCACACAACAGATATTTCTGTCTGAAAACTCCCTTGCAGAATCCACAACAGAAATGTGAGGTGATACCCTCAGACAGGGGCGTAACTACCGGGGTAGCAGATGTATCAGCTGCTCCAGGGCCCATGCTCTTAGGGGGCCCGGGGCAGCCGCTACCACGTCTGCTACCCCGGTAATGCCACTCCTGGGCGCAGAGCTGAGGGGCCCGGCGCATCCCAACTCTGAACGCCCTGGCCCTCCGGCCCGAGCGTTCAGAGACAGCGCTGCCCCGTGGTCAGGGCCGCTGGCCCGGTGAAACAAGTGGGCCCGCTGCAAGCAGGCCTTCTTGTTCCACAAAATAGCCTGCCTGAGCCTGGACACAGGCCCCCCGGCACTGCAGACCGCCAATGGGGCCCATGCAGCTCAGAGTGTGCGGAGGGGGGGGGCAGCTGTGCACCGAGTCCCAGCAGCGTCTGTCACTTACGTCTCCTGCAGTCTGTGAATGGAGTCAGCCCATGCCTCTGCCGGTGGACAGGGCTTTGGTGATTCAAATGACCAGACATCCCGCCCACAGGCAGAGGGAGGGGCTGACTCCGTTCACAGACTGCAGGAGACTTAAGTGACAGACGCTGCTGGGACTCGGAGCCCAGCCCAAGCTCTCCTCACACTTTATAATACTGTGGGGGCCCCCAATAACCACCCCCCCGCCACACAGAAGCCACTGGGGCCCCCAATAACCTCCCCCCCGCCACTCAGAAGCCACTGGGGCCCCCAATACCCTCCCCCCCGCCACACAGAAGCCACTGGGGCCCCCACTACCCCCCCCCGCCACTCAGAAGCCCCTGGGGCCCCCACTAACCCCCCCGCCACACAGAAGCCACTGGGGCCCCCACTAAGCTCCCCCGCCACACAGAAGCCACTGGGGCCCCCACTAACCCCCCCGCCACGCAGACGCCCCCGGGGCCCCCACTAAGCCCCCCACCCACCACCTAGAAGCCCCTGGGCCCCCCCCACCACACAGAAGCCCCTGGGGCCCCCACTAACCCCTCCTGCCGAACTAAAGCCCCTGGGGCCCCCACTAACCCCTCCTGCCGCACTAAAGCCCCTGGGGCCCCCACTGTCTCCCCCTGCTGCACCAAAGTCCCTGAGGCCCCCACTAACCCCCCATCTCGCAACACAGAAGCCCCTGGGCCCCCCACTAACCCTCCCGGCCACACAGACGCCCCTGGGGCCCCCACTAATCCCTCCTGCCACACAGAAGCCCCTGGGGCCCCCACTAACCCCTCCTGCTGCACTAAAGCCCCTGGGGCCCCCTATGTCTCCCCCTACTGCACTAAAGTCTCTGGGGCCCCCACAACCCCCCCACCACACAGTAGCCCCTGGGGCCCCCACTAACCCCCCTGTCCATCTGATGCCCCCCTTGGGCTCCAGCTGTGTGGGGCCCCTCTCAAGCCCCCCCTCAGTCCCCAACTGTGTGGGGGCCCTCTGAAGGCTCCCAGAGCCCCACCCCTATGGGCCCCAGCTGTGTGGAGCCCCACTCAAAAGTGGGGGGGACCAATCCAAAAGTTTGCTTTGGGGCCCAGGCTATCCTAGTTACGCACAGTCAAAAACAGCAAAAGGTCAGCTCACCCCACAATAATCCAGCCTCAGTGGTTTGGTCCCGCACGCATTCACCCAGAGTCCGGAGCGTGGTCCAAGTAGTACTAGCAAACACAATGGATGCAGCGGAAAACCACCAAAGGAAGTTTAATAAAACTTAAGTCCTTTTATTTAGAGTAAATATAAACTTACAAGCATTCCATGGTGCAACATCCCTCAAAGCATCGGAGTTAGCTTAAAGGTTTCGGTGTAAGCACACCTTAGTCATTGCATACTAACATTTCTGAACCCACCTCCCTTAAATACCATAACTTCTAAAATCATTGGTGGATTCTGAATAATAATATCTTCAACTTACAGTTCACTCATACTATTAGCTCTGATAGAATTACATTCCTGGATTTAACCCTTATTGGAATGCCAGGATGTATCATTGAGACCAGATCCCATCGTAAGAGCACAGCTGGAAATACAATTCTTCATTCAAGAAGCTTTCACCCAAAACATGTCCATAAAGCCATTCCTGTAGGTGAGATGGTCAGGTCCAAAAGAAATTGCAGTAGGGAAGAGGACCATCAGGGGGAACGCACATCAATTGAAAATAGTTGTCCAGAAGAGGTTACCCACAATGGTTTTAAAACGGGCCGGGTCATAGTAGACTCGAAAGATAGAACCCATTTGTTTCCACTCGCACACAAAAAAAAATTTTCTTTAGGAATATTCAAAGACCCACATTGGTCTTGGATCATACCCCACAATTCTCTGAAATAAAGAGAATTTGCTTGAAGTTTTCTACCAGTGTTATTTGAGGATCCGACGTTAGAAAAGGTACTTTCAAATGGCTGTCACGTTGTCCCTGAAGGGCATGTACATTGGGCAACTTAATTTCACTAATCTAGTTTTGACCCATAGGCCAAAACGTACGTGGCTGAAAACAAAGGGGTTTTTTCAAGTGTGGAGGACATCCGTGCCGCACATGTGAGTTTGCCCTTGCCCTAAAACATTCTCTGACAGTCACAACACCAAAAGTTATATTATAAAGGGCTTTATCAACTGTAATTCGACCAACGTGTGTACTTGGCACAATGTACCCTCTGTAACTTATATTTTCGTGGGAAGCACTACTAGGAAGATTAAGGTACGCTTCCTAGAAAACGTCAATGATATAAACTAATATGTCTGTCAGGAATAGATCTAATCATCCAATCACTTCAGAGAAATGCACGATTCAAACTTCAGAGGGCTAAAAAGTAATTGGGATTGGAGAAAATCATACCACCCAAACCGGGGGGGAGATATAAGAAAGGCACTACACGATAAAAGAGGCCTTTTGGATCCTTACTTTAAATACAACAGTACCGGGGGTCTTAATCTAAGAAGGGAGTTAATGTTCCACTATTTTAATTCTATCATCAAAAAGAGGGATTCTAAAGGCTCTCTCTTCTTTTACTTGTTGGATGTCTCGGTTCCAAGTGTATATATTTATCTATACTTTTGTATTCTTTCTGCACTAGTGTAACTTTACAAGGTTGGTTTTTTGTAATCCTGTATGCTGTCTCCGATACCTTATGATGCCCTTGCTATTCTTAGGTCTCTTTTGTTTATCTTAGATTCATTCTGAACTGGCTTCCTTTAACAACTGGCCTCCTTTTTTTTTTTTTTTTTTTTGTGTGCCAGGTTTAAATGTATTGCAATTTTTTTGTTCTGCTAGAACACATTTGGTATATATTTTTTGTTTTATTATGCAAGACCGGCAGCCCAAACATCCTGCCGGGTCTGTACATACCGTAATTTTTTGTCACTGCCGGCACATATTTTGTATACTTTGCATATATTTTTTATTGTAATGCGCAGGACAGGCAGCTAATATTTCTCTTTCTTAACTCCGGAGCTATAGATGTATCTGCGCATGACCGGACACGCGTCATGTTATTGCCTGAATTGGCCGCATGATTGTTGATACGCATGTCCGGATACAGGCGTCTTCTCCATTTTGTTGTGGTTCAGAGACCGTGGGCGTGCACAGGTGTCGGAGGCAGCAATCAGGTAATCCACCAATGATTTTAGAAGTTATGGTATTTAAGGGAGGTGGGTTCAGTATGTTAGTATGCTATGACTAAGGGTGTGCTTACACCCGAAACGCGTAAGCTAACTCCGATGCTTTGAGGGGATGTTGCACATGGGAATGCTTGTAAGTTTTATATTTACTCTAAATAAAAGGACTTAAGTTTTATTATACTTCCATTGGTGGTTTTCGCTGCATCCATTGTGTTTGCTAGTACTATCCTAGTTACGCCCCTGCCCTCAGATACTGCTGCGGATTTTCACTTTGTGTTTGGAACGCAGGTTAGTTCCATTTGTAGGTTCTGCATCAAAGAAGTGATATGTCGGAAAGGCAGATTTAAAATGCATGGCAGAAAAATATCTGTGTTATATGCACTCGGCGCCGATTCCTATTGATCACAATGGAATGAAACTACCATGTGGTTTTCCACGATCTGAACATACTACTGTTTTCAAAATGTGAGGAAAACCCTTTAGGCTATGTCTACACTGCATAGGACCAAAAACTCGTCAAAAAACAAAACCTAAAAACCGCTTCAAACCTGAGCATTTTGTAAGTTTTTTGTCCAAAGCATCTGGGTTTCTGATGAGATTTTAGGTGGTTTTTAGTTTTTTTAGACGGTTTTTGGGCAGTTTTTAATGTATGCAAAATTCATATAACTTGTATAAACACCTGGGTAATTTTTCAGCAGAACTGTCCGAAAACCATGCCAATAAATGCCGAAAAAACTTCCAACAACCCTCCGGAGGTTTAAATAGGTACATTTTCTGCTGGACTCCATCAGACTTTGCAACATGTTCCAAAAATCACCGGCACCAAAAACGAGCAGAAAAGAAACAACCTGTGTAGACTACAGCTCGATTTTTGCATTAAATTCTATGTGGACGTTTTTCCATCAGATTTTCAGCGGTCTCAAAATACTAAAGCCGACGAAAATCCGAAGGGAAACCTTTGCTGTGTAGACATAGCTTTACGATGTTCCAGAAAGTCCAAATGAATGAATGAACACACTGCAAAGATGAAGCGACGCACATCCACACATCCATTGCCTCACGTTTACCAGGATGAACTAAAACAATAAGCCTTGGCAGATGCTCTTTAATGCAGTAACAAAGCTTTCTTTGAAACAATAGAAAAAGTAATTTCCTTCTGTTTTCTATTTTTTTGTGTGTTTCTTATGCTTTAATTAAAATAATCAGTTATAATTGTGCTTCCCTCTGACAGTAAGATATGCTGGAAACATTGCTTTTAAGTAATTAGTCCCTTGTTAAATCGCTGCTCAAAAACGCATGAGAAACTGAGAAAGGTAAATCAAGGAAGATAAATCACTTAAGAATTGTTTCTTCAACTTCTGCCTAATTATGTTTCATTATATACTTTATAGAGAACATTACAAACAGGAGATACAGGGACGGATCACGTGAGGAGCGCCGACAGCTGGACCCAAGTAACTCTCTTCTATAGCCCATAGTTACAGGAGAGCATGGTCAGAGAACTGAAAAAAGTTGGCACTTGTGAGCTGAAAGGCCCGGCTCCCCAGACGTGAATACATGATGTGCATGAATAATTGGCCGCTTCATTCACATGGAAAACCTCTGCATGACAACTTGCATTCACGGCTTGAAAAGGACATAATGTTTTTATTTCTGCCTCCTAGTACTTTATAGAACAAGTTTCACATATCATAGAAGTGAGGTCTTGAAAATGAATAAAATATTCCTATATGTGTGTTCAGGGCAGAAAGGAAGCTGGGGCAAAGGGAAACTTGTTGTGTAGTCCATAGTGATGATTCCTCTTATGTCCTTATGCTCAATTATAAGCCTGGAGTCTAATGGTCTGCTATGAGGAACACCACTATTTTATATGTTTCAAAAAGCATGTATCAGCAGCAACCGATTATGAAAAATAGAGTGCACGCCACAAACCTGGATCAAGGTATACTGTGAGCAAAAACTTGAAAAGAGGCAGCACTTCAAAAAACGTGGTTGTTTATTCACCCAATAGCAGCAACGTTTCGGCTCACATCTGAGCCTTTCTCAAGCTAAACACACAGTGCTCACAAAGTGGTTTATATAGTGATTCAATCCAATAAATTTACATTCATCAATCAGTGTACAATCAAAGTATCAATAAACACAAAAACTTCATAAAGCATACATATAAAAAGTATATGTAAATACAATTCAATGTGTAAATAAACCATTATATATAGAAAGTGCTTCAAATAAATCTCATGTGACAAGATCATGTATACAACATGAATTACATCATATCAATTATTCATACAGTGTAAATAAGTGTGATTATACACAAAGGAACAGCTGCTTACTAACTGCACTAGACGATCTGGCCGCATACTTCCTCGGCGTCTCCTCGGGTGAACTAAGCAGGCGCAGCTAGTCCGATGTGCGCAGGCGCAGTGAGACTCACATCGCGTCACACTGACAGAGGAGAGGTATTCACTGCGCATGCGCCACTATCCGGAGCCGCACATATAGAAAAACTTTTTTTTGTTCTATAGAACCAGGAGCATGAAATATAACAAAATAAAATAAATTATAGGCTTGATGATACTTAGGAAATGTAACCCCCATGTGATACATAGCACCCCACCTTTATGACAACATGGACCGGGCTTAACCCAGATCAAACTATCACAATAGGGGAGCCCAAGAACTCGCTACTCCAAACTGGGGCAGCAAGAACCCGGCCACGGTGCACCATTGCATCACTAGAGAATAATTACTACGACTCAAAATCTACAATGGTCATTAAAGGGAATATAAAAATAACCCTAAAATTACATGACACCCCATCTCCCGGGAAATATGACCAAGGCATTGCCACGGACACAAAACCAGGAAAGGAGCCAGAGAACATGTCACCCCAAAGGGGTAACTTAGAACCCAGCTACGGTTTATCATGTAGATAGGGGCACAAATTCCAACGACAGCGCATAATATTTTCACCCTAGACCATTAAATATAAGAGCCAAATGTACCTCTTCTTAAAAAAAGAATGAAAAAAAGAAAAAAAAGAAAAAAAATTTTTCACATCTCCTGAATAAATTTTATTCATTACAAATAACTAATGCTGCAGATAATCACCCTACAAAACTGTAAATAAAAAGGAGACAAAACTCAGAACAGCAGCCAGAAACGTCAGTCCAGAAGTATTCCACAGATTTTAAAAAAATTTTTGATGTCATAATTTTCACAGAATGATCTAAAAGAAAAAGAAAAAACAAATTAATAATAAAACCAAATACAATAACTAGCACTGTATGTGCTACCTTATTCAGGAGATAATTAATGGGCAGAAATTCCGAATTACAAGGTGAACTCATCATATACTTATATTAATTATTAGCACATCTGGTTGAAAAACTTTACCAATTAACGACACATCTGAGGAAGAATTTTGAATTCAAGATTAAGACCTGCTGGATAAAGGGAATTCAACTTGTAAATCCATTGTAATTCCCTACGTTTTAATGTCAAAGACCGATCTCCACCACATTTATTAATAGGTATATGATCAATGATAACAAATCGAAGTTCCTCAACTTTATGTTTATACTCTGCAAAATGTTTTGGAACTGGGAGATCCACTTTACCTGTACGTATAGTGGATTTGTGTTTATTGATCCTAATCCTGCATTCTTGAGAAGTTTCCCCGATATACAATAAGCCACAAGGACAAATCAAAATGTATATCACAAAACGACTCCTACATGTTAAGAAATAATTGATCTTATATTCTTTTTTAGTCAATGGATGTGTAAAAATATCTCCCTTCATAAGGTTCCTACAACAACTACAATTTAGACAGGGAAAACAGCCTAATTTTTGTGGTCTGATAAATCTCTGAATATTAATCTGCTCATCCTTCATTTCGGATGATACAAGAGAGTCCCTCAAGTTTTTGTTTCTCCTAAATGCCATTCTTGGAGGAGAATTAAACTCCGTTATATGTGGAAAATTATCTCTCAGTAGATGCCACTCCCTCTTGATAACATTCTTGATTTTTCTGGAAAATTTAGAATAAGTAGATATAAAAGCAATTTGTGGAGGACCAGACTTTTGTTCTTTTGTTTTTAATAGGGAAGATCGATCCAAACCCCTAACTTTCTGCTGTTGTAAAGATATAATTTTCGGAGGATACCCTCTATGTCTAAATTTTGAAGACATTTCATCAAGTCTTCGTTCAAAAATAAGAGGGTCATCCACAATCCTCTTTACTCTCAAAAATTGGCTATAGGGTAGTGATTCAATCATACTACGGGGATGAAAACTGTCAAAATGTAGTAAATTATTTCTGTCTGTGTTCTTTATAAATAAATCTGTCACTAACTTAGTGCCATCTTTATGCACCATAGTGTCTAGAAATTGTACATTGGTCATGGAGGATGTCATAGTGAACTTGATATCTGGATCCATAGTATTAAGAAACAGAAAAAAATCCTCTAATTGTTCCGAAGAACCTCGCCATATGACAAATATGTCATCTATGAATCTCCACCATTTTACAATATGCTCACAATAGTGAGAGACATAGATACATTCTTCCTCAAGTCTGGACACAAACATGTTTGCATAAGTAGGGGCAACATTAGACCCCATAGCAGTCCCTTTTAATTGTATGTAAAATTGTTCCTGAAAAGAAAAATAATTTTCCTTAAGAATGATCTCCAATAATTTCAAAAGGAAAGTAATCAATTCAATGGAGTACTCTGATGTCTCCAAATACTTCTGTACGGTAATAATCCCTCTAGTATGATTTATGGACGTATACAGATTAACTACGTCAAAAGAGACTAAGGTATCCGTATCTAAGATGTTAACCTCATGTATTTTATTAAGAAAATCTGTAGTATCTTTAATGTAAGATTTTGCTTCCTGAGCATATCTCCTTAACATCTGATCAAAAAATTTAGCTATGGGGCAAAATATAGAGCCCCTACCTGAAACGATCGGTCGTCCCGGGGGATTGTCTAAAGATTTATGTATTTTTGGCAAACAATAAATTGTAGGTATTTTAGGAGATTTCTCCACCAAAAAATTCTTTAAATCCTTATCAATAATTTTTTGAGAATATGCTGTGTCAACCAACTTTCGAATATTAACCAGTATCCGAGAAGTTGGATCACATGATAACCTAGCATAAACCTCAGTATCATTTAACTGACGAAGTACCTCATTAATATATAATTTAGTATCAAGGACAACAAGGGCTCCACCCTTATCAGCTGGCTTTATTGTCACATTGTTATTTAATGACAGGGATTTGATGGCTAATTTTTCTTCTTTATTAAGATTTCCATAAATAAAGGAGTTGTCATTATCACGAATGTTATGTATCCCTAACCTCACAGTAGATTCAAAGGCCATAACTATAGGATTGTTGGTATAGGGAACAAAATTACTAGTCTATTTTATATGTGGCCTAAGGTGGAGATCGCAAAAAAAAAAATGACTGTCTTTGTTTAGCACTGTACACTTGTACCTTTTATATTCGTGTTCATGAACTTCCAAAAATCAGGAATAATTTAGAATTTGAAACAGGAGATAAATGAAATGTATTTTGTTCTTGTGTCAGCAAAGAGATTCATGATGAAGCTAAAGTGACGTCATCTGTCCCATCTGAACTCATAGACTACATGAGAAAGGCAAAGAACTGAAAATAAACCATTTACTTGTTTGTTAGTCTTAGGGCGCGTTCCCACTGCACAGGACAAATACCGGCCGGTTGCGGCCGGTTTTTTGTCCTGTTTTGCGCCCGTCCCCCCGGCCCGGGGGGGGGGGCGGCTTTTCTCCGCGATGAGAGGAGAACAGCCCTCCCCCCTCCCATTGAGAAGCATATCGTCCTTCGGGAAACCGGACGGAAGATTGTGCTTCTACAATGTTTTTTGCCGCCGGACCGCCGGCGACAAAAACCGTCCGACGGCAAAACCTGTGCAGTGGGGACTGCTGCACAGGTTTTGAATAGAGCACACTTGTGCTCGTTTTTCGGCCGGTTTTTCAGGCGGTCTGAAAAACCGTAAACGGCTGAAAAACCGGCCGAAAACCCGTGCAGTGGGGACATGCCCTTAAAAAGAACCTGTCACATAGATTATGCCCCCCTTGCTGAGGACAGACAAGCTAGTGTCAGGCCCGCTGTTTCCAGCGCTGTGTCCCTTATTCTTTAAGATGCTGTAGTTTTTGTGTATTTAATGCTCAAATATACAGTTTTCATCCAGAAAAGATTCAAACAAAGAGTCATGTTATTCATACCCCGCCCACATGAGGCTATCTCCACCCACCTCAACTGATAAACATAATACTTGTAATAGGTAGAAACATGTGAATAGCTGTCAGTGGGCGGGGCTAGCCTTTGGTGGGAGGGGCTAACACATGCTAATGAATAAGATTTGAGGGGTAAATGCTCTAAAACGGTTGCATCTTACAGAATAAGGGACAGAGCGCTGGAAACAGCAGGTCTGACACTAGCTTGTGCTGTCCTCAGCAAGGAGGCATACCCTATGTGACAGGTTCCCTTTAAAGCATTTCGAAAAGATCCACAGAGGAATAGTCTTAAAAAATCACTCCGTGTTTTTTTTCCTTTTTGTTCATTAGATATTGTTTCTAGCTGCACAGTATTGCCAGTAATATTGTGTATTTTACAGGGAGTTGGTGTTGTAATACACTACAAGAATTCAATAGTGTTCAATGATGTTTATTAATGTTTGCACTAATATCTACTATATGGGTACGTCCACGTGACATGGTAAAATGCCGGTCGGATTCTGTTTAAGAATCCGGATGATATTTTAGCGCCTTTTCAGTGGTTTTAGGGGGCAGTTGTGTCTGTGGTTTGCGGATTTGCCCCTTCCCCCATAACCATTGAATTTACATACCTTACACCCAAAAACTGGGCAGAAGATTGTGCGTGCTAAAAGTTTTTAGGAACGCCAGTGGCTGAAAAGCCGTCTGGCTGAAAACTCATGCAGTGTAGACTACTAAATGGATTTTCTTTTAAAGTCTATGGGGATAGTTTATTGTCGGTTTTCAAATAGTTTGCAAATCCAACCAATAAACAATGCCATTTAAACAGACACTAACTGGACTATTCATGCTATGTAGAAATGTCTAATGAACCCTGCAGTAGCCCCTGTACTCTGCTAGCAGCCTGAGCATGTGGTTGGTAAAATGTATAGTCATGCTGCCTGACAGATATGCTAATCAGTTACAGTCACTCAGCCCTAGTGGAGGGAGTTGACATGGCAATTAGGCAAGGAGGGGGGAGTAGAAGGTCATTAAAGATAGGTAAATTTAGTACGTTGGGTGTTCTCCAGTGATTCATCCCTGGATTAATCAAGATGACAACTGTCAGTGGTCTTTCCATCATGTCACCCTGATACAGGCCTAGCTGCCTCTGGGCTCAGGGAGCAGCTTAACCCTTTCATTCCCTGGCCGCATGGGAAGGACTAGAGAGAGAGGACAGCTCCCCTAGAAGGAAAAGCACCAGCCTAGCCAAGCAGGACTTTGGATTCTCAGGATAGCTGAGGTAACCCTAGTCCCACCAGACCTCATGGTCTTTGGGACCCAGCAGCTTCTGGCTTGACCCAATACCTCAAGTTACTGAAAGCATTTTTGCAAGGGACTCTATTAATTAGAGAATCTACTAGTTGGCTGAGTGGCTTGGACTGTGAGAAAAAGTGTATCTTTAAACGTTAACCCTCTCCTGTGTGTAACATTGGGCCTGAAAACTAAATACGTCCTCTGCCTTTTAACGTTATCCATTTGACTCCTGACTGTTTCATCTGCACCGCACATCAAGGGCACCTCTCACACCACCACAGGCAATTGAGAGAGACCACCAGCTAGAGCGTTCCCCGCAGGAATACCACCATCATCCTTCAGTGCAGACCCCCTCTTCACTGTATTGTCTCTGGAGTGGCATGAGAGGTATGGCTGAGTGATAGCCACCATGACAGGGGTGTAAACCACCATTACCGCTCTCATTCTCTCCGCTGCTGCTTTGGGTCACTGCATTTGCTTCAAAAACGTACACATAGGCTGTATGGACAAAACATTGAACTTTACTTCATTTTTATAAATTGGTGCATAAAAGACATAGTTCTATGATGAACACCTTAGGCAATGAAAAACATATAAAAACGTGGCAGTACTTAGCTGTATAGCTTCTCCTGTTTAGGAGGTGAGTAATAGTCCCATAGTAGACTAGTAGGAGCCGATCATGCTGAGTTGCAGCCCAGTGCCGCCATGCAATGACGCGACGTTTCGGAAGGCACGCCTTCCTTTCTCAAGCATCACTGCATTTGCTTACCTGCAGCTGAATACAGGGTTTCTCACTGCTGACACTTTATCAAGTAGCCTGCACTCTGAGTTGCTGAAACAGACATCATGGTTGTATAAAATCTTCTCTTGTTTTGTTTTTTTTACTTTCTTTTTTTTAATTTCTGAAGCACTGGGCTCAGAATGATCTCTACTTTTAGTCATACTTGTCAAAATTTAAAAACCAAAATCTAGGCAATTGTAAGCCCTGACCCCAGGAACACTTAGGAACTACCTGGGAATGCATGAGAACGCCCATAAAATGCCAACGTTTGAGCAGGTTTTGCATAAACCTCCCCCCTTATGCAACTTGGCTTGTGGTAGTATCCCAAAAAATCCAGAGTGTTGGTAAGTATTCTTTTAATGCAGCAGGAGAAATTCTTCTAGTATGTTCATTTTATAAGGCTACAAGCATAATATGGATACCTTTCTCCACTTTATTATAGTTGCATGTCCTAACTGGACCACAGGTCTAACCAAACTAACAGCATCACAGGGATTTTGGGTCATTTTGAAACACTTTCTATTACACTGTTAGTTTTGGTATCAGTCACAACTTTCTGCTGCTGGTACGCTTCTGTATAATTGTCCTAAAGCCAGGTTTAGGTAGCAGTAATACAAGTGTTTTTTGGGGGTTTTGTATTATGGACTCAACACCTACACCTTTTGTGATTCATTAGAAGCTTTGGGTGCACTAACTCTGATTTAGGTGACCCATTGGTGGTTTGGGTGCTCTGTCCATACAACTGGTCAAAAAAGATTCCATATTAGAGGCATCTTAGGCAAAATGGCACCTTAACTCCCAAATTTGAAAATGGGAAATCTTAAAGATGGACTGTACATTTGCCCAGTCAGGATGTAATCTCTGAGGATGTATTCTCCCCTCACCTCATAGAAGGTAAAATCCTGTGTGGGAGGTTTCTACTGTAGAAAGCTACCTACCAACTAGAGACAAAACATCCTAACCCAGGCCTGCACAATTTGGCAGGCTGTGGGAGCTCTGACTACCTGCAGACAACCTGGGAACCCCCAGACAACCAAGAAAAATCCCCCAACTGACTGGTAACACCCATTTTGGGTTGGGATTCGCACAAGCCGTGACAATTTTTGGGATGTTGTATGCTGCCAGGAACCCTTTGGTGAGCCATATGTTGTGCAGGCCCGCCCTAATCCTTTTCTCTATTTTTTAAAATGTATTTTTTTTTAATAAATTTATAGTAAATTAATACATTAATTTTAAATAGAACAAATGGTAGAAATAGCCGTAAGTTACAATAGAGTATACAAAATTATTTATGATTATTTAAATTAAAGATATTGATTACCAGGGTCAATTAGCTAGGGAAAGGTTTAGTCAAACAAGGGCAAAATATATTGGAAGGGATGGCGAAAATAGTCAAAAGAAGGATGAGTGCACACACTAACAAAAGCCGGAGGGAATGGTGTATGGTCACTGTCGGACTGAAATTCTTTGAGCCCAATAGAAGATTTTTTTAGGGGCACTGTCACGCTACCCACGTGAATGTGTCATCAAAAAATGACTTATTGTTTAACTCACATTTTTATGTTAAGCACAGGTTGGTTATGCTCCAAGGGGGCATAACTAAGCAACTGTGAAGAACCTGATGGTTGCTTAGTTATGCCCCCTTGGAGCAAGTCCAGTAGTAGCACAGTGGGTTCACAACCTGCCGTTATCCCTGTGGCACCTACAATTTATCTCAGCATCTGTCAAAACATGTGCCACCTTTAAGTACTTTTTGCAAGTCTTCTTTAAAGTAATCTTTGCACATGCAGAGTTTAATAGAATATTTGGTGATTGGTTATAAAGTCAGCTCCAAAAGAGGTCGTCTTCTAGGGCCCTGATATATTTAGAGTCAGATATTGTGTCAGAGCTTGGGCCCCCCCAAAGAATCTTCTGGAACCTATTCATAGTGATCCCAACAGGAAATTGTAGGGGACAAAGAGAGTATCTAACAGTTTTGGAGAGGAGAGAGAGGAAGTAGAAGAGGCGAGGGGGGCATGGAGACCAAACATATAATTTGATGGATGTTCCAATAATGTTACCAAGAGTTTTTTGCTTATTTTTTTGGAAATCTAGCTTTTCTATTCTGAAATACAAGATGGCATTCTGTATAATGACATAGATATTTTACCATTAAATTCCAGACTAAGTACTTGTTTTATAAGTCCAGTAAAACGTACTATTTGTATTAATCACAGTATTGTCACAGCGTTCTCTAAATTTAACGCAATGTGTTAATTGCGTTGCTCTAGGCGATATCAGCCGGCTATTTATTATATGTAGGGATAGCAGAGCCCTAAATGTTATATTTAAACAGTGCATAATACAGTACCACAACCACAGAGCATACTGTCTGAACTCTTCTGATGTGTGCAAAACTAAGGTAAAATAAAATGACAGATTAGCTCAAAGTGACGTCAGTTTCCATTACAATGTGTCTAATTTCAGATAAATTATTTATTACATAAAAGAAAGAATAATGGGTGTGTGGAGTGTATTAACAGACTCACAATAGAGGTGAGGTCACATGCTTATGTATTTGCATATAAATTCCCATGTAGCCCATAAATCCCTATTGATTAGGTAACATAAATGCTCCTACTGTGTGTTTCTAATGCAAATGCTGCTGGTGGTGAGCAAAAGCTACAGTACATTCACTATTTCATAGAGCCCTTTTAATCGAAAAGTGACATTTATACCTATTGAAGCTATTGAAGCTTATTTATCTTTAGTCTGAGAAAAAAAACCTGAAGTAAATATCTGGTTTAATGTGGAATTTTAAGTGCTAATTGTTTGTGGTATGTGACAACCCTAGTGATATACAGTAGATTGAGAATCAGTTATGTATAACACATCTTTTAACCCCTTATGGACCGCCTATGTATTATACAATAATGGTCAGTTTTACAATTTATACTATGCACTGGAACGTGACTGCATAAAATTCTGCCAATTCTGAAAACGATATTTTAAATCATTGTGCACACCCTAAATTTCAGCAGATCATTACAATGTAATAGCAGCCTCCAGGCCGGTGAGGTTTCCAATAACTAAAGCAATAGGGGTCTAAAAGACTGTATGTAATATACTGGAATTTAACTGTGTTCAAAGCCTGAATTTTCAGCTTTAGGCTCGACCTATTGAGCTATACTCAATCCCAACCTGAATCTAAAAAGTTACTAAAATGTTTTCCCACTCAACTCTATACAATTGCTACACCTGCTCCTGGTGTGTGTGTGGGGGGGAGGGGGGGGGACGGAGGAGGAGGCGCATCTGTTTGGAAAATATATCAATAACAATGACATGAACTTAAAGTTTACTCTGCAGTGGCATGAGAACAGTATTAACTACCTGGATGTCAATCTTGTAGGCAGAGGAGATAAAATTGAGGTTCTACCATACAGAAAAGCCACATCGAGAAATTCAATTCTACATGCCAATCCAGTCACCACAGGCATTTTCTGGAAGGGGTCCCTTGTGGTGAATTTATTAGAACCAAAAGGAACTGTTCTAGTTCTGATTATCTTCCCAAATTTCAAGGAGAGGTTCAACGTAGGTTACGTTCCAGAGGCTACCCACAATGGATGTTGAACAAAGCAGCTAGGAGAATATCTTACATCCCTAGAGAAGAATTGTTGAAGGATAAAAATGAGGTACCCCAAGATAAAAGAGAAAGTTTGGTTACTTTTACCACCACCTATAGTCCTCAATTCAAAGAGATCTGTACTATAATAAGAAAATATCTTCCTTTGTTGATGGCTCAGGAAAATATGCGTAGTGTTGTATCTGAAAATAACATACGTTTTGTATCCAGGAGAGGACAAACATTACGCTCTGTTTTGTCACCTAGTCTGTTCGTGTCTGATATGAACAAACCACATGAGTCTTGGTTGTCTACCAAAGGCATGTACAAATGTGGACACACACGCTGTACAGCTCGTAAACATGTAACCATTTCAAAAACATTCACATCCAGTGTTACTAGGGAATCTTTTAATATGACTTCCTACATAAACTGCAATACACACTTTGTAGTTTACCTCATCACTTGTAGAGCATGTCATTTACAATACGTAGGTTGCACAAGCACACCCTTAAAAGTACGTATTCGTAGGCATCTGTCAGATGCGCAAAAACCTTTATGTGTAGGAGTATCCATGGTTTCAAAACACTTTCATGAAATACACGCAGGTGATTTTACCAACTTTGAATTCCAAGGTATAGAAAGGGTTACTAGACCCATAAGTTGCGGAGATCACAGAGGTAAGCTCCTAGCAAGAGAAGGATGGTGGATATTTAAACTAAATACACGATACCCTGATGGTCTTAATAAACAACATGATCTAATGTGCTAATACTGATTCTTTTTCAATGAAATCGCATTATTGTTTTTATTCAAGTTTGTAGCATAAGATATTTGTGTTTAATTCTATTCATATTATTACTAGAATTTTCGTCATGTGATGCTGTCACCTGACGTGATCACATGATACATTTCTTGCATATATAAATGCTTTGTTAATACTGGCTCGTTATGCCATGAATAAGGAGTTCTTTATACTCCGAAACGCGTCTGCTCTGATGCGAGGAACCATTGAATAATATATTTGGATTTTAATCTACTTACAATAAAGGTTGGAATTTTTTACCTATATACGGAAACAGAAACGCTGGTTGCCGTGCTTCTTTTTTTGGATTATAAATTTACAGTTCAGCCATTATACAAATATTATCAATGTGAATTCCACTGGAAAAGCCCATTGATCCTTATTAAATCTAAATATACTGTCTGATCTCAAATGATGTTCAATGGTGAAGCTTTCTTCAGGGAGGATCCTGGAAACCAGGATACACAATAAGCAGTGCTTATACAAACCCCTCCCCAAAATGGGCAATCTGGCAATCCAGAGCAGGTCAGGGGCGTTCCTCAATGGATTTGGAGCATTCCTGGGCTGGGGCTAAGATCTCTTGGAATCAGAAGAGTAAAGGTTGGAAAGCATGAGCGCCGCTATATCAGTCCAAATATCTGTCAGTATCAGGACATGGGCGGACGCCACACTATTATATTTTATCCCTGGTTGTTAAACTTTGTATCTATTTAGTGGACCATTTTTTGACGAACATCTTTTCCCCTGAGGAACTGTGTTTTAACACAGGAAACCGCATCGGGTAGTTTAATTTAGAGGTGTGTATATTACACCATACTGCCCTCTTTTTACTTGTAATTTGCATCCTTTGGCTTCTTTTTTGTTTGGCCTGTTTTTGGCCTCCTTTTTTAACTTTAAAGAGATAGGATGACATGTCAGGAAAGAGACGCTGCCACGCCAGTTTTAGGGCAGGCACATTAAATGAGTGTATAGTGCACCTGAATGAATGAAACTGTAAAAATATGGCATGTGGTATACTTTGCATAGCATATTTGAGGTGCCTAATTAAGGCGCATAGCAAAGCAAAAAAAAAAAAAGGCACATAGCATATCTTTGCTAGCATATTTGATGCACCTACTTTAGGCACATTCAAAGGTGTTGTACCTGGCGTAAAATGCGCCTAGTTTTGGTGCACTACAGTTCATTTATATACAGAATAGGGCATCAACAGTTTTTTGGAGCAAAATACACCAAAAGAAATGTCACAGCCCCAATGGGACATGTCGCTCATAGTCTTAGAGTGCATTAGGATAAGCCTCCATGGAGTAGGGGAGCCCTCTTCCGGGCAGTTTCTCTGCCAGCTAGACAGAGCCTTAGGTACGATATAAAAACATATTTTATTAAGGACATTGGGGTTATCAGCATAATTTTTTGCTCCTCAATTTAGATATTAGTTCTACTTCTCTATTGCCTGCCTTTGAAGCATAAAAGTCTGGACTGACCTCTGGAATAAAACGTGACTGTTTTCCATCTAATAGGAAGGTTATATCGGTGGATTGTCATTTTATCATTTTTGAAGTGTAATTTTTGGAGAATGCTTTTATGATATTTATTAGCCCTGTTTATTGGGCAGAGATATTTTTTTCCAAGTATGACCTACACCTATGCAGTTGACAGTAGACATATCAAAGTGTTTATACTACTAGGAAAAGCCCTTTAAAAATAGACTTGTAAAATAGCCTCTGATTGATAAGAGCAGTCTTCATTACGCCCATTGACTTTGTCTCCAAAATCCAAATGATGTTTGGGAAATAGTGCATGGAATATTTGGCATCAGTATCCAAGAGTGCTCATATCTCTGTCTGTTCCTAGTTAGACTTTTCCTGTTTCAGAAGCGTTATGGGTGTAGGAAAGCTTGCAATGCTATTTTACAAGTTCAAGGACCCATCTAGTGGGCCCACTACTTTAAATTTCACAGGATGGCTTTGAATTCAACTTTGGTAGCCTCCAAAGACGTAATCTAGTTCTTGAAACAACATACATAAATCTGTTAGCAATAATGTCCCTTCAAAGGACGTAAAGGGATTATCCAACGCATTAGAAAAGAAAAAAAAAACAGCTCCTGGGTCCCTAGTAAAATAAAAAAAAACTTATACTCACCTTCCCACAGTTCCAGTACTGCAGGCCTGGTCTTCTGTTGACACGCTGTCACTTTCACATGGGAATATCACCACCACAGCGGCAGTGGTCACATGCCACTAATTTACATCAACGTTCAGAAGTGAATAGCTCTGAATGGCGATGTAAGTAGAGACATGTGATCGCTGCAGTCCATCAACAGCTGCGACGATGACATCCTCTTTTGGAAGAAGAGGAACGTAAACGGTACACTGTAGAGACCCAGCCCTAGATCAAAAGAGTGGAAGAAGGTGAGTATAGTCTTTATTTTTCTAAATGCGGCAACAGGAGCTGCGAATTTATTTTTATAGGAATCGATCAAACCCCTTTGGGAGTAGCTAAGAGAGAGTGTCTCTGGCTCTGGAGGACTCGTGCATTACATGGGCAGCTTATTGATTGCTTTTATTGATAACTGTGTGCTGCTTAATTTCCTCTATGATGGCATTGTTTTGGACACGTGCTGAAAGGTTCTGAAAAGTTTATAATCACTGGGGGTTCCAACAGCAGGACACCCTGTGTTCAACTTTTGGGGGCTATTCTGTCATAAGAAGGACTATCCAAATGGAAGCCCCTAAAGAATAAACTCAAAAAGGAGCATGATGCCATTATTAGTGTGAGCTCTGGTGACTATAAACTGTTATTTATACATGAAGAATTGCAGTATTTATGACAATATGACTTGTGTAAGCATTTTTTTACTAATCTTTTTCTTTGCAGGCAATTGTCGGTTTTACCCTAAGTCATTTCAGAGTAGGTAAGCACTGGTTGTCTTGATGTTTCCCATACACAGAACACAGCATGAATTGGAGAGCCTGTTCCCCACCTCTCTCTTAAAGTCAGAGCAAGTATGGGAGACAATATATAGTGGTCCCTGAGGTTACAATGGCCTCAGGATACAATATTTTCACCATACAATAGTCTTTCCTAGGACATTGTATCTATAAACTGATCATACAATATCCCAGACACTGCTGATCTGTGGCTCATGTGATTGATGGAAGATCCAGCCACATTTTACTTGTAAAACATCTGTATTAGCGAGATGCATGCAATGATTGGCAGCAGGGCTGCTTCTTGGGGTGGGCTTTGCGGGTGACTGTCTGGGGCACCAGTTGCACTGAACGAGAGCGGGGCGCCTTAGGTCAGCTGGGTGTTCTGTGTTGCCCACCCCAAGAAGCAGCTCTGTGGCATTATGGCGTTGATAAAACCTGTCATTTATTGGTAAAAGCTGAAGTTACTGAGAGTCAAGAGTCAGCACAGTTTATGTAATCTTAAGTGCAGGATCTTTAGTGCAGCATGCTTGGACTCAGCTGCTATGAAACTACAAGTCCCAGCAGTTCATTCTGCACGATTAGGACGTGTACTCAACACTGACAGGGGGTGGATTTTTTTTAATGCACATAGATAGAAGACTCTGGTACAGGTATACAGGTATCTATGTGTGAGTAAAAAAAATCATACCCATGTGTTAAATACATGCATTAATCTGATTAGTCTTTTATGGGTGCAGAATGTACAATGGCAATGTCTTGTGCCCAAAAATACATATGACACTTGACACGTATGAAAATTAATGTGTGTGGTGCAACCTAATAATTTGGTGGTTGGAGAAATTTACTTGAGCCAGGATGAGCAGCTCCTTTGGGCACCAGGTGAGAGCCCCATTTTCTTTTTTTCTGGTACATTGTGTATAAAGTACATGACCCAAAGAAACCCCTACCCTCACCATAGAAAGTGATCTCCAGCTTTCAGCAGCTCTTTCTGACTGTTTTATGTAAGGACTTGCTTTATCTGTAGTAATTAAACACTTAATTGTTTTAATCTTCATTATTCAGTATTGAGCAGTGTTGTAACGATCCGGAGTGTGAATCCACTGGACTGCCACAAGCGATGTTACAGGCCACACCAGGGAGCGGAATCTAAGTGGGTCCCGGTTTTCACCAGAGCCCGCTGCAGGGTGGGATGGACTTGCCGCGGTGGGATTCCACCAGGTCGCTACCCCTGATGAGGCTGGCTTGCGGAGGCGACCGAGGTGCAACGCGGTACAGAATCAGTAGACAAGCTCGTAGGCGGAGTCAGGCCAGAAGGTCGGGGCAGGCAGCGAAGGTCCAAGGTCAAAGGACAGCAGCGGACGGGACTGGTACACGGGTGCGACAAACCGGAACAAAACAAGGCTTCCTCTCATAAGCAAAGAGCGTTATGAATTCGGCAGGGTGGTACAGGAAGTGAATCCCTTATATAGGATCAGCGGGCGGCAATTGCCGGCACACTGGCCCTTTAAATCTGAGAAAGCCGGCGCGCGCGCCCTAAGCGTTGGGGCCGCACACACCGGCCAGCCAGACAGATGCGGGGAAGGAGGAGCGCGGCGAGATAAGTGAATGCGTCCGAGGGAGCGAGTGTGCCTGCGGCCCGACATGCGCACCGCGGGACTGCTCACCCCAGGCGCCGAAGAGGACATGGGGGGACGAGTGCGCCCACAGCTCGGACCAGGGGCTGCGGCGCTAGTCGTGACAAGTGTAAGCTGTGAATCCAGCACTGGGGTGAGGTAAAACATTTACTACAAGCTGCAGCTGCATTTTGGTGTTTGCTTCTCTCTCTCTCCAGCATTTCTCTCCTCCTTTTCCCCTTCTCCTTTCCATAGACTTCTATAGACCGCATGTAACCTGATCCCTATCTGAGGCAATATCCTATCTTGTCTCTCAACACAGTATATTGAAAGCTAATGATCAATGCAGGGAGCAGGAGAAAATGGCTCATAAGTTGTAAAAGATATTTTTGTATAGTAAAATGTATTCGCAAATTTCTTCTATTTTCTTGTATCATTGATTTATGCAATGTAAAGTGCCTATCTAAGTCTAGTATAAGGCAAAAAAGGCTGAGACAGATGTGTAATTAGCATACATTTCTTGCATTTCTGACATATTTTAGTCTATTTTATATGATAAGTACTACACTCAAATAAAACAGAACTTGTACAACTTTGTTGGTTTAATCCTGGGCTGAAAAGATTTTCACTGCACAAGGTCAATAGATGTGAAAGAAAAACCTACCGGCAGTGCTAAACACTCGTGGCCACGGTTCCAGATCGATTGTAATGAGGCACTAATTAATTAATTATCTAAATTAACAGAGCAATGAGTACAGATGCATAACCTTCAAGCTCGTAAATACAGGTGCCAGCCACAGAAGGAGGCTTCTAAGAAAAGACGCTCTTGAAATTCTTTGTATCAGTGATTCAGATTCCCTTGACTTTTCGCTGTGACACAAGCTGATTGTAGACTTGTAATTCTCACACTCTGGAAAGAAGGGGACACTGTATTCAGAGAAGTATACAGACAATGATATATTCAGTAGGCTTCCTACACATGGAGCCAGCAGCTGCAAACAGACAACATTTCACATTGAATAATTTCTCTGTACAGGTGTTTTTCACACAAAGTCAAAGCTGGCAAATTTATGCCAGACCTGGCTGCAAACCGAGAGCAAATTGCCAAATAGAAAAATCAACTGTATTGTGTAGTTAACTAATTTGCTAAGTGACATGTTAAGCTTTCTGTTGTCATGGAAAGATTAAGTAAATTAATGTGTAATTTGTCAAAATTTGCTTGCAGGGAATAAAATACTGGCTTCATAGTGGATGTGAAGGGTCTAATAATAAAAACAGTCTGCTCTGCCGGCAATTATGTGAGCATCCAAGTGTCTACAACTGTGTGCAGCTACCGAATATTAATAAGTACATATGTATTCAAGATTATAGTATAGTATATATGTGTATCTCAGGATCTACACAGCTGTTAGTGTTGTGCAAATACTGTTTCTTGCCCAGATATCCAGGTATTTATGGAAATGTATTAGATGTGGTGGGTTACAGTAACCTTGGACCCTCACCTTTATCCTAACAGAAAGTACTCAGATTGGCCTCAGTGTACACCATACTTGCCAATCTATTTCTCCCGATTCCAGCAGATTTTATCCCGGCCCCAGCAAACACCCCTGATCTGCATGAAACGCCTTTTTGGAAAGGGGTTTTTCATAAACTCCACCCCCTTGTCTTAGTCTCAAGGACTGGAGAAAAACAGGAATAACACCTGAGGATGGTGTACACCCAACTAATTCACATGCAGCCTTAATACAGTGCCTGAAATGGAGTGGTCCCACAATAGATATCACCTAACAATAGGGTGTCTGATTGCTTGGGGTACCACTGCTGGGACCACCACTGATTGCTAAAGCAGAGTGTTGAAATTGCTCAATGTCCCTTACTATACTCACGCAGAAATGAAGTCTGAATAGAGCCGTCACCGAACATGCACACTGCTGCTTCATTCAAAGCCTATGGCACAGAGGAAGCCAACCCAGCACTGTACTCACCCATTTTCATTAGTCCTATAGTTCAAGGATTTCCTTTGTGTCAGCAGAATAAGGAAGGATTGGGGACTTGGGGTCTCCATGTTAGCATGCAGTGGAGGCCCCAGCAATCAGATATGCATCACCTTTTCCGTGCATGAATAATAAATGTCTATGGCAGGACTACCCCTATGAGGGTGGTCTTCTTTGCAAAGCAGAAATTCACATGGATTTTGGTGCAGAACCCATGCCTCATTATGTTTAATGTGAATAAAACCCACAACTTATATTTTTTTCTGAATGGATTCTATGAACTGGGCTTATTCGAATCTCAATCCAATGTAACATCCACTGCACAAAATGAAAAATATACTTTGTGTACAGCTCAAAAAGGGTGTAGAGGTAGCAGTTCCCCCAAGACCCACATAAGAAGACAGCACTATTGTAAATGACGCATGGTAGAGGGTGTCCATGTAATAGATTTTCAGGCTCAAGAGAAATTCAAATTATACCTTGGGTTAGAATTATGGGGAAAAAAGCAGTGGCAAAGGCTTTTTAATACTCTAGACAGTCTAAATCAAGAAAATGAAGGCATCTGCAAGAAAGGGTCCAACAACAATTTTAATTTTCACACGCAATAAAAATATATTAAAACTTTAAAATCTACTTCAAACATTTTCTCTGTAGTTAGACCATGAAAATCACTAAATATTATCAGGAAGTAATCTAAAGTATTATTTGTTAAGAGTTTGACTTAGGAAATTCTGAGCTAAGAGTATTCCAGTTTCTTAAATAATAAAAGAGGTATACTATTTATATTATGTTATGCTATATCCTTTCTTTATCAGTTCCTTAAAGAGCACCTATCACCTCCACACAAACACACAAAAATTGATAGAAGATGAAATTATAAGACTTTTCTCAAATACATGTCATTAGCAATCCAGAGGATACCTCTCAGTTTTACAGGGAAACAGGTTTTACTTTCACTGTAACTCAGGAGATCCTTATCAATCTGTTGGGAGATACCAACTGTGCAGGGGGAGCTGAGGGCACAGCTGCTTGTATAGGGTCATCTGAGTTTCACTACATACAGTACAGCAGGCACAGCACACTAAGGCTATGTCTACACTGCAGTGGGCAGTGGGACCTGAAAGCCAAATACTAAAAACTGAGTTTTTTGGCCACTGCCTGTCAAAAGCAGCTGAAAAAACGGCTATATTGTTGCAATTTGCGTTTTTTTTTCCGCATTTTTTACCCGCATTTTTTGCTTGTCTTCAAGTCTGGTTTTCAATGTATGCATAAAATAAGCCATTGGATGTAACTCCATCCTACAAAAGGGGATGAAAAAACATTATTGCATTTATATGGAATCTTGTAGTCATTTTAGGGATTTTGGCACTAGTAAAATTATCTCGCTTTTGTCACAAAAAACACTAGCGCTAAAGTCCATGTTTTTTGTGGATTTTGGCGATACTGTTATCTTGCTTTTGCTGCTAAAAATCCGGCTTTTTACAGATTTAAATTTATCTCCTAAATCTGTAAGAAAAAAGGATTTTTAGCAACAAAAGCAAGATAACTTTAATAGCGCCAAAATCCGTAAAAAAAACGTATTTTAGTATTAAAAATCTTGAATTGCGCAAAACAAGTTAGAGTCAAATACATGATCATTTTATTACAAACGGTACGAACGAGAACATATCAAACACAAAAAAAAGTATAAACTGTAACACCCACTATATCAGGGACTATAGGAGGGACTAATCTCCTGAGAGGGTTTTCATTGAAAAATCGTAGCAAAAAAACGTCCGACGCTTTCCATAGACTCCTGTAGTAAATTCTCTGCCCCGCTCTGGCATTTTTAACAACATGTTAGGCTATGTTCACACGGCTTATATCGGGGCGTATTTACGGACGTATTTACGTCCGCAAATACGTCCCGAAATACGCTTCAAATACGTGTCACAAAGTGTGGCGCGTATTTCACGTCGTAAATACATTCCCCATTCTTTACTATGGTCATTTACGTTGCAAAATACGCCTCAATAAGTGACAGGTCTCGTGTGAATGACGAGGCGTATTTTACATTGGAATCAATGCTAATCTAATTGTTCATTATTTGAAACTTATTTTGGGACGTATTTGCGGACGTAAATACGTCCGTAAATACGTCCCGAAATAAGCCGTGTGAACATAGCCTTACAAAAGACGACCAGTAAAAAAACAAGCAGAAAAAAGAAGCTCAGTGGAGACAGCAGGAGGTTTTTACAATAGAAGTCTATGGGAGATGTTTTCAGTCGTTTTTTTCAGTGTTTTTAGAAAATGAAAAACACTGAAAAAATTGACATTTTTTCTGTGCATTGGAGACAGGGGCTAAGGGAACAGTGTGACAGGAGCCTCCTCCTCCATAGCACGCAGGCATCTGTATTACACTGTTTCTGCTGTGCACATGATGTAGACTTACAGGCTCCCCCCTGCACAGTGGACTCTTCCAGCTCAGAGGCAGAAGATGGATACAACTGTCATCCATCAAGCAGTCAGGTGCCGACTTGGGCCGACTTCAGAGCTGTATTAAAGGGCCAGCGCTTTTTTAAAAACTGAAATACAGGTGAAATGCTTTGGTTTTCCTAATGAAGCCTATTTGAGAAAGTGTTTGTATTTTATTCTTCTGTTACTTCATGAGGTTTGTCTGAAGGTGATAGGTACTCTTTAAGGTTTTATAATAGTGTTGCTTGATTAATGCCCTGTTTGGTTCAAAACTGATTCGAAGCTTGATTTTTTTTTTCTCTAACTCTATCCCTATCTCAAATCCTATTGCTAACGCTAACCATAACCATGACTGTACCCAAATTAGAGTTTTTTAGGATGGTTTGGCAGTTAACTCACTTTTCAGCTTTGCTACAGGCCTAGTGTCACTCCCGCTGAGGTGTAACTTCCCATTACACCTATTTCATGAAAAGTGGAATTGACATCAGATGTGACTTTGGACGTCTTGTTTCAAGTCCAGTTCCTAACAAATAAGGGTAACCTAGGGAAACCAAAAGTGACATTGGACATCACATTAAAAGGGACACCATGAAAGGAGCAAAGCAACTTAATCGTTTAAAACCCCTAAAGAACCAAATCCTAAACTCAGCTGATTATCTGGTGATTATAGCCAAATTCAATTCAAGGGCTACTCGAATTGAAGTGTAATACAAGTTGTCAACATCTTCAAAACCTTTATCGTTTACTTCCAGTGAATAAAAATCTGTCATGGTCATGCAATAGTCCCTCAGGTATATGGCTAATTATAAGAGCTGATACTGTAACAAGCCATACACTTGTGTGACCAAAACATGAACAGGACTGACATTTCGCCATCGGAAGTAAGCAATGAAGGTTTAGCAATGTAAGCAAGCAGAGATCTTGGAAATTGTAAGACATGGATACAGATATTGATATCTGACTTTTCATTGAATTCATCACATAAATATTATTTATGTCCAGACTAAGCATTTATAGAGGGAGTCCCCTATTCAAGATCCTTACCCGTTAACTAGAGTGGAAAACAACTACTAGGAGCATGTAGAACCTGCCACATACAGGGGCACCTTATTTATTTCATTAGATGCTTTGTTATAATTCATTTTCCATTGTGGTGATGATGCAGTTACATTGAGACACCCAGTTAGTAGCTTGTCATATAAGGGTGCTTCTAGCAAAAATACATTTTCCAAAAACTCTTATTTCAAAGCTCTGTTTTCAGCGCACAAATATGTGCCAAATGCCAGGATTAATAGTCAGCAAATTTTAACATAGCTACGTATGTCAAGGTATTGCTATTTAAAGGGATATTCCCAACAAAGTTAGTATATGCTCCGTAAATAATTTCCACCATTACGACATTTTTGCTTTTATGGTTCTTTGGCTACCCACTGAGGAGCTCAATCAATTCTTAGCGAAAAGCATCTGGCTGAGCTTAATCTAGGAGAAGGGTGAGCATTATCCAGGAGTTTAGGGACAATTATTAGGGTGTAACAGGTGCAAGCTGTGCTGGACCGTCCTTTCTGGGACGATCTTCCCGCTAAGGGTTGTCATAGGGTTTTTACGGGTATAGGGACAGATTAACCTGGATGACCATTAACCCTCTTCTTCCAGCTGTGAAACACACATTCCTGAATAAGCATCTGCTATTGAAAAATAAGAACATCAGGATGTATATATACTCATGGCCGGCTGGTGAGTCCTTGCTTCGATTCCTTTAATTTTACGAATATTCTTGTAAAAGTTGAGTTTTATTGAAATATCTTTTTCCCTTTTCCTCATTCTATAGATAAGATTAAAGGGGTTTTATCATTTCATTAAATGGTCTTCAGAATAAGGGGACAGTGAAAACAAGCAACTTTGCAATTGGATGTCATTAGCAAAGCTGTCTTGTATTCACAGTATTCCTTATCTTGTGTTTTTGTTTACACTGATATCCAGTGCTGGTCAGATCCCTCCGGATCCCTCCTCCTTGCATTTCACTAGCTGAGAGCTCATTTACATTCTGTACAACCCCTGGTCGAATTCACGGAGCTGTGTCTCTCACTCAGAGTAAGGGACCGTCACATTTTCACTTTATACAGGGAGAAGAAACAGAATTACACTGAAGGGCTTACACAATCAGGAAATAGCACAATTTGTGTCGATCCCTGCCTGACTCAGAGTTAGGGGCAGTAGCATTTTCTCTCTCCACACCCAGCAGAAACAGACTGCAACAGATTCTACAATGAGAAAACATAACAGTTTTGTCCCGGTGCCTAACTCTCCTGCATAGAAGCGAGATCTGTGCCGTTCATAGAGCATCTCCAGCTGTGAGAGGAGAAAAGTTCAGTCTAGATTGAATGCAGCATGTGGTATGTTTACAGCTCTTACAAAATAAGACTGATAGGGAGAGACACAGTGACATGTGGACTCAGAGAGGGGGGGGGAGGGGGAGTCTCGGGAGCCAGCATGCACAGTGAAGGGGGGGGGATGATGTCACCCAGCTGGGAGGGGAAGAAACGCCCCTGCATTTCCAGAGTTGAGAAGCTGGGAGCAGTGTGAATCAGCCGAACTAAGGAAGCGATACATCCCCTTTAAGTATAGGTGAACCCCCTAACTTGCTGGGCCCCATAGCAGCTACTATGGATTCTATTGTGGAAGCCACAGCCATGTTTTATTTATGATGTATCAGTACATACTATATATATATATATATATATACCTGTTTCTTAATTTTATTCACGCTGACTATTTTTTGTTCACCACCTCGCCACCTCTTCTTTATAGGATCCAATTGAGGGATTTCAAAATCTATCATTTCTGGGACTTTATCCAGTTTACAGAACCGGAGAGCTGCATATTAGAAGAGACGCTGTACTGTGCAGACAGCTGTAAATCCAAAACTACAACTGACATCCAGCATGAATAGAATGAGGCGTTGCTCTGCCGTTCGCTCGCACACAAAAGTAATATTATTTATTTAGAACAGGATGAAGCAAGGAAAATCCCATTTGCCATAAAACTTTTTTAATTTTTCCAGTCAACCAAGATATCCAGCTAGATAAATCTTCCATCATCCTCTTGAGTTTATTTAAAGTACTTCTCATCCCCTCTCAACTTCTTTCAAGTGTACTATTTTATTTTCAAAGAAATGTCCCATCAAAATCTAGTTTTCTCTTGTATTTTCAGAGAGACAATGATTTATTCATATTCTCCTTGTTAGGAGATTATTCTTCTACAGTTTTTATTTATTCACAACGTCTACATGTTTTGGTTTTTCATTTTATTTTTATAAATTTGTTACTTGTTTCTATAATTTACAGTACTGTGCAAAAGTTTAAAAAAAGTGTGGAATAAATGCTGCAAAATGCATCTCTGAGGCGCTGATCGGCTCCAACTGTTTTTCTGCAACAGGATAACACTCCAAACATACAGCCAATGTTATTAAAACTATCTTTTGCTTAAATGATAATATGTCACCAACAGAGCCCTGATCTCAACATCCTCCAGTCTGGGATTACAAGAAGAGATAGAAGGATCTGAACAGCTCCATCCACAGATGATGCAAGCTTACTTCTCCAAGATGTTTGGAACAACCTCCCCGCTGAGTTCCTTCAAAAACTGTGTGCAAGTACCTAGAAGAGCGAAGGCTGTTCTTAAGGCAAAGAGTGGTCACAGCAAATATTGATTTAATTTTAACTTTTCTTTTGTTAATTTACTTTGAATTGTGTTAATTGATATAAAATGAGCCATTAACGCTTCTAAATTTGAAAGCATTCTTAATTTGTGGCATTTTTTCCACAACTTGCTAAAACTTTTTTATAGTATGGTAGTTATCACCTATTTACTGGACCCCACTGATAACTAGGAACCCAACCCTCTAATCTCCTGCCCCACCAGTACAACCATAGTAAGGAGCTGTTTGCAGTTTTTTTGTATGGTGGCACCAGAGTCCTGAGGCAGATATACCCTCTGTACCCCATATGAAACCTAAGTCATATTTATACAATGGCAAAATTAGATTAAGCAAGTATATAGATAGCGCTTGACCACAATATAGGTCCTTACAGAAACTTTTTATTTTACGAAAATCCCAAAAAATAACATTTGTTGAGTTAAAAACCACTTCATCAGGTGTTCAGATCAATTTTACAATATGCTGGTATACTGATATGAAAACCTGACAAAGATTTTTTAACACGAAACATGTTATTTCTTTTATTATCTTAAAATAAAAAGTTTCTGTAAGGACCTATATTGTGGTCAAGCGCTATCTATATACTCGCCAATTAGAATTCCAAAGTTATTCACTTTGGAATTAAACACCAATTTGTTCTTCCACCCATGTCTTCAGAGTGTGATGCCAGGGAGGAGCAGATGAACCATATTAGCAACAATGTCGTAATGATGCCACTTTTTTAAGGGGTAATGGTTCTTTGGCTACCCACTGAGGAGCTCGGTCAGTTCTGAGTGAAATGCATATGGGTGAGCTTAAAGAGGTTTTGCCAAGAAGTGAGTTCCTCACCTAACAGGCTGATACTCCCCTCGTGAGGCTTGAAAAAAAGGGGCGTTGTGTTTCTGTGTTTAAAAAAAACAAGTACCTCCTCTGTGATGTCATCGCTCCATCTCCCATGCATGTTCCTGATATTCAGTCTCTGTAGTTGAGCAAACATGTTTGGCTAATCCACAGAGGATATCTGTATTGTGCACAAGCTCTATGGGTTTTGTTTCTCCATCTTATCTGCTCTGGAGAGAAGATAAGCTCCGAGCAGGCAGCGTTCTTTCATTTGTTCACAAACTGATGCAGGGGGGAGGTAGGAGGGCTGAGCAAGGAGCCAGGGATAAATCAGGTAATTAAATTACAACCAGTGGATTCTCTATACAGCAGACACAGGATATTTTCTCCCCGGTCCCTTCAAAGCTTGTTCATGTTCCTTGCCATCAGATAAGAAGTGCAAACAATGCAAGTACGGCCAGATCAGCTCATGTCAGCATCTAATGTAAACAGTTAGGAAACTAAGGGCATGTAAAGAAGGCTGTAGCTCTCACAGGCTTCACTTGTTTAATGACATATATTTAGAAAAGTGATTAAATATCCATTTTGGAGGATCCCCCGTCAGCATTAGATCGTAGCAAGACCCCTTTAATCTAGGAGATAGGTGAGCATTATTCAGGAGTTTAGGGTTAATTATTAGGGTGTAACAGTTGCAAGCTGCCCAGGACCATCCTTTTTGGGATGATTGTCCCGCTAAGAGTTGTCATAGGGCTTTTCCAGGTATAGGAACAGATTAACCTGGATGACCATTAACACTCTTTTTCCACACATTCCTGAATAAGGATCTGCTATTGAAAAAGAATAAAATAATGGCTGGCTTGTGAGTCCTTGCTTTGATTCTATTAATATTCTAGTAAAAGTTAAGTTATTGAAATATCTTTTTTCCTTTTTTTATTTATCTTTTGGATATTTCTTGTATAGACTTTACTTTTTCCCTTTTTGGGTTTTTATTATGAATAAAAAGAAAAATATGTTTCCTTTTACGAACATCAGATTTTTGCATTATTTGGACAATGATTTTTTTCTTGTTCCCAAAGATAAGGGGAAAAATTAAAAAGGAAGTATGTTGAAAAATAGTGTTGAGGATTTTATCGAAAAATTTTTAAATCGGCAGGGTATTTACGTTGACGGATTTTTTAGAACGCGATAATTTATTTAAAAATCTGTGATTTATTAAATCGCGCCTTTTTCGGCGCTTCCTGTAATTTTGGGGGCCCAGCAAATTAGTTCAGAATAGAGCGGGGTGACTTGTGTGTGGCGACTCATGACTGGGATGTGATGGTTGCGATTGGCTGGAAAAATCACATGACCTGTTTTCATGAACACCCCCTTCTGTTCTGATCGGTCTTCAGCGTATCGAGCAGTAGGAATGCGCTTCCCTTGTCCAAAAACTCAGCAAACAGCCAGCGAAATTATTTTTATTTCTTCCAGAGAAACCTTACTTTAGCTGTGTCCTTACAACTTAGTTGATCAGAGATTTGAAGATTTTATGTAGTTAGCTAGGAAATTTTTAAGCGCATCTACGCTGTAAATTCCCGGCGGGGGGGGGAGCGGGGGGGGGGCCCCGGGGTGAACCAGACAGCTCTTTAAAAAATACTGGTTTTGTTCCCAGACTTTGGGGTAGCATTGCAGAATAGCTTTATTATTAAAGTTTTCTATTGAAAATATTTCCTGGATATTGGGGGCTGAAACACATCTTTTCTAGTACTGCAGGTCTCTTTTTTAGGTGCAAAACTCCCTTTTTTATCAGTATACATTTCAGTGGTGTTCTTTTTCAAATTTTTCCCCTTCCGCTTTGTTGATATAGCCACCCTTTCAGTTAAATTGAATCCCGCAAATTTTTTAGTCAGCAAGGTTTGATAGGGGCCAAAAAAAACCCTTTATTTTTCCCAATACATTTCGATACGTGTTTTTTCACTTTGGCGCAGTACGCTTTGTTATAGAGTTTTTTGCAGTTAAAAGTGAAAACTCAAATTTTGTGCACCACAGGTGGGGAATTGAAAAATGCCAAAAATACCCTTTTTTTATTGAATTTCATTTCAGATAGTGTTTTTCACTTTTGGGGCACTACAGCTTTGTTCATTTAGGCAATTGCACTTAAATGTGAATACAGAATTTTTTAGTCCCAAAGGGGGAATTGAAAGGTGCTAAAATACCTTTTAATCCCAATAATTTCGTACGTGTTTTTTTCACTTTTGGTCAGTCAAGCTTTGTGATAGATCTACTTTTTCGTTAAATTTGAAACCCGCAACTTTTATCACCCCAGGTTGATAGGTCCCAAAAAACCTTTTATTATAGTATATACTTCAATACGGTTTTTTTTTCCCTTTTGGGGCAGGCGCTGTGTTTATAGGCCACCTTGCAGTTTTAAAAAAATTTAATCCGAACTTTGTAGTCACCACAGTTGTACTGATGGTGCCAAAAATACCTTTTAATATCCGTTATACATTTCAGACAGGAGTTTTTTTTTTTTTTTCACTTTTGGTCAGTAAGCTTTGTTGACAGATCCACTTTGCAGTTAATATTGAATACAGCAATTTAGTAGTCAACACTGTGAATTGATAGTTGCCAAAAAAATACCTATTATTATCCGTATACATTTCAGGACATGGTTGTTTTTTTTTTCACTTTGGTCAGTCAAGCTTAGTTCACTAGAGCTACTTTGTAGTTAAATTGAATACTGCATTTAGTAGTCACCCAGGTGAATTGATAGGTGCCAAAAAATACTTATATTATCCAGTTACATTTCAGACAGGTGTTTTTTGTCGACTTTTTGGTCAGTCTGCATTGTTATAGAGTACCTTTGTAGATAAATTTGAATCAGCAATTTTGTAGTCACCACAATGAATGATAAGTGCCAAAAAATACCTTATATTATCCCGGATATTTCATTTCAGACAGGTGTTTTTTTTCACTTTTGGTCAGTCATGCTTTGTTCATAGAGCTACTTTGTAGTTTAAATTTGAAGAATACAGCAATTTAGTAGTCACCACAGGTGAATTGATAGGTGCCAAAAAATACTTTTAATTATCCGTATACATTTCAGACAGGTGTGTTTTTTTCACTCTTGGTCAGTCAAGCTTTGTGATAGATCTACTTTGCAGTTAAAATTTTGAATTACAGCAAATTTAGTAGTTCACCACAGGTGAATTGATAGGGTGCCAAAAAATTCCTTATAATTATCCCGTATAATTTCAGAAGGGCGTTTTTTTTCACTTTTGGTCAGTCAATGCTGTTGTTCATTAGAGCTACTTTGGTAGTTATATTTGACTTATAGCAATTTAGTAGTAACCACAGGTGGAATTGATAGTGCCAAAAAATACCTTTATATTACCGTATACATTTCTGACAGGGTGTTTTTTTCCATTTTGGTCAGTCAAGCTTTGTTCATAGAGCTACTTAGTAGTTAAATTTGAATACAGCAATTTAGTAGTCAACAGGTGACATTGATAGGTGCCAAAAAAAAATACCTGTTTTGATCCCGTATACATTTCAGACAGGTGTTTTTTTCACTTTTGGGTCGTCATGCTTTGTTCATAGAGCTACTTTGTAGTTAAATTTTAATCTGCCAATTTAGTATCAACCAAGGTGAATTGATAGGTGCAAAATTAACCTTTATTCTCAGTTTACATTTCTGATTCGTGTTTTTTTCATTTTGGTCAGTCAAGGCTTTGTTGATAAGATTTACTTTGCAGTTAAATTTGAATCCAGCAACTTTGTTGTCACCACAGGTGTACTGATAGGTGCCAAAAATACCTTTTAATATCCGTATACATTTCAGTCAGGTGTTTTTTTCACTTTTGGTCAGTTCAAGTTTGGTGATAGATTATTTGCAGTTAATTTGAAATTCAGACTTTTAGTCCCAAGGTTGATAGGTGCAAAAAAATACTTTTTATTATCGTATACATTTCAGATATGTGTTTTTTTTTCACTTTGGTACAGGAGCTGTGTTGTAGAGCAACCTTTGCAGTTAAATTGAATCGCAATTTGTAGACACCACAGGTGTACTACTAGCGTGCCAAGAATACCTTTTACTATCGTATACATTTCAGAACGTGTTTGGTTTTTTTCCACTTTTGGTCAGTCAAGCTTTGTTGATAGAATTCTAAACTTTTTTTTTTTTGCAGTTAAATTTGAATCCAGCAACTTTGTAGTTCACCACAGGGTCGAATTGATAGGGGCCAAAAAAAATACCTTTTATTATCCCGTATACATTTCAGACAGGTGTTTTTTTCACTTTTGTCAGTGAAGCTTTGTTGATATATTTACTTTGCAGTTAAATTGAATCCAGCAATTTTGGGTTTTGATTTGAGGGATTTAGAGAATAGCTGTGTTTGCCCGTCTTTTATTAAGCGACTTCCAAAAACTCTTCCATCTTCTCAAATTTTATATTTTGAACATGGAGCGAAATTCAGGTGGTTAAGCAAGCAAGAGGGGGGTGAGGACATGGATGGTAGAGGTACGACGAGAGGTGCTCTTCCAGTGCTGGCGACAAACAGCATTGACCAGCGGATCATTCAGTTGCAGGGACGTTCGGGCTGTCAATCGCTGGGTCAGGGCCTGTGAATTCTAGTAACGAACCAAGCGTGGCCAATCTGTGCTCAGTGGTTAAGTTGCAACAGCAATCCAGCCAGTCTTACTCCTCGTCCTCCCAGTCAGGCCAAAATGTCGTCATCAGCATCATCAGCATCGTCCAACATGAAGGCAGCCCATATGTAACTCGTTGTACCCACACTGTGGTAAATCCATTTTTGAAGACCTCTATGATCGACAAAATGCGGTTGCGGTCAGAGGCATGTTAAAAGATCAAGAGGGCCAAATAAGGATGATTTTCTCTGCTCTGCGCCCAGTTACTGTTGCCATCAGGTGAGGAGAAGGAGCGTCAATCGGCAAAAATCGACGGGGGTCAGCACGCTTGCAGTCCCTCTTGCTTGTAGCCGCAGCTCCGCTGGATGCAGAATGTCAGGACGATGAAAGCACCTGTGTTGATGATGATTGATTAAGGACATTGCGGATCCTCGTGGTCTTTTCAGCAGAATTTGCTTGCGAGCGCTTCATCACTGGACGAGGAGGAAGCGATGGGTAGTGTCAGTACGGGTCCCGCTCAAAAAGGGAGAGGGCGGTCGCAGAAGTCGCTGATATGATTCCGTCCAGCCACGGTCAGCGGAAACCCAGCTCCCGTTTATTCGCGTCAAAAAGGTCCAGGACTCTCAGCTGTGGCTTCTTTGAGCAAGCCTCTCTGATGCACCACTGATGTCATATGCCGCCTTTGCAGTAAAGATACTAGAGGCAAGAACCTTAGGTGTTTAACCACCACCAACATGTCTAGTCACATGCAGCGAATGTGACTCAGAGTCATGATCAGGGATCAGCCTCCGCTTAAGCCTCCACCATCGCCTGAGTAGAAGAAACACTTTAACCCAAACCATCCCAATGCAAAAGCTGATGTGGCATTGCCAGGCTTTTGGCCTTGGAAATGTTTGCCTTTCGTTCTGGTGGGAACTGTGGGTTCCTTCCGGCCTCGTTCATGGCCCTGCCTGCCCCTAAATTACAGTGCAGAGCAGGCATTTCTTTGCCAGAAAAGCCGTCCCTGCCACTGGCCAGCACGTGTCATCTAAAATTTTCAACGCGTTGTCTGCATTCTGTGGCCGGGAAAAGTCCATTGCACGACACATGGGACTAGTAAGACGGCCAAGGCGCATATCTCGTGACAGGGCTACTGGGTGAAGCTGGTTGGTGGTGGATGGTCTCTGGGGGTGCGGTGGTTCAGGCTCGGCGCACGCTCTTCATAACGCAGGGATGGTGCAGGGCTCTTTCCCCAATGTCTCTGGTGGCTTCCGCTGCCCATAGAAAACAGGCCGTGTGAAATTAATCTGTCTTGGAGGAGACCGTCCCACACAAGGCAGGAGCTGTTGGGACGGCTATCCGCAAACGAGGGACCGAGCGCTGGCTGTGGTGACAAGAACCCTTGGGCCAGGCAAGGTGGTGTGCGAATTAACGGGCGAAATCTGCTTGGCCGCCCTTAAAGATCGGTAGTCTGGGCACATCCTTGCCTGCACATGTCATGAACCTTGTCGTCCAGAATTTCTAATAGAGCTCCCGGTGTCTGGACTGCCTGTCTGAGGAAGGCTCGAAGTCTAAGTTCGCACTTACGCCGTTCCCACCCTGCTTAGTCCGCCCTGGTGGTTGCAGCGTCAGCCGGCCTCCCGTCTACCGTTTCATTGTTGACATGGCAAACACGCTGGAATTCCACCCTCCACATGCTCCAGCGTTGTGTGGAGGCGAGCAGCGCAATGCATTAGCATGTTAGATGTGACACATGGCCTGACAAGCGCCGGTGCGGACTCGGGGTGTTGATGCACCGAGAGTGGAGGCAGTGAAAGAAGTCTGACCATTCCCTTGCAGTTTTGAAGAAAGCCACCAAAATGGTCAGTGCGGACGATGCCTTGTCAGCTGAGCATTGTGGTGATCTCAGTTCTGGAACGAATCGTTGGACTCTGAAACCAACAGGTCCCGCAGCGACGGAGAGGAGACGGAACAGATAGCGGACACGGAGCCTTTCTCTCCGTCAAATCCACAAGGCCGACAGTTTCACAATTTCATCGGTCTTCATTAGGCAGGGTTCGGGTCATCCAGGGCTAGTGCAAGGTGGTGGCGCATCAGCTTTCAGGGTGCTCATCTCAGGCAAGTCAAGGGCTGGGTGAAGCTGTGCCGGAGAAGCGGAGGAGGAGGAGGAGGTATTCTAGACACCGACTGTTTACCGACGTCCATGCCTTGGAAAGAGGTTGGCGAGAATTTTGAGGCGGAGGAGGAAGATGAGGAAGTTCAGTTTGCTAGTGCCTCGAATCAGAGGTTGGGAAATCAAGGCTCATCTCTCAATGAGTGCTTGATGATCATTTCCTCCAACATGTTCCTCGCATTTAGGCCATCAAACATGAACAACAGTTATGGGTGGCTCCCTCTGGATCCCCTGGTACAAAACAAAACTCAGCACTTTCCTTCCACCCACCCAAATAGAGAAGTATAAAATGCTGGAAATGGAGACCTTGCTTGATGATCAACTGGAGATATCTTGTTTGGTCTGATTACGTTCTTCAAATGGCACGGTGTGTGGAACCACATCCAGGGTCGTGACAGCAGTAGAGTGCCAAGTAGCTGTAGCGGCAGCAGAGGCAAGGTGGCAGAAGCTATATGGTGACCTTGGCAATTTTGTTTACCACCTTACCAAGCATGCATGCAGGGAACACATCCAACACACAGAGACAGCTTAAGATCATGCGTGCACGGACTATCAGCATCTCAAAACACCTGATGTATTTGGATGTGTTTCAGGAACCCAATAGACTTACTTGGGTTTCAAAATGGGACGAAATGGCCCAAGCCGTCCACCACTCCATAGAGGTAGTGTCGGCCAACAGCCCAGGTCATATTCTGAGCGGCCGTTCAGCACAGTGGAACGATCGCATTCCACACATAATGTGGATCGTTTTTTGACTTTCATCAAGATGCAATCAGGCCTGGATCTCTGATGATGTTGTGGCCAATTGCCGTGGTCACGAATTAGTTGCTGGTCTACTTCACATTCCTTTCAAACAGAAATGGTCCTTCTTGAAAACTTTTTTAAAAATTATCTTTCTTACTGCAATTTTTATTCTCTTTTCCAAAACAGTTCATTTTGTGGTTTTGCTGTGAGGTGATGTAAAAGACAGCAAGGTTTCATTGACAACACCGTATTCCATTTATCACTTTATCTTTAGAAGTTTTTCGCATTGTCAATGGTTTTGAGGTCATTGTTGCTGTGAGATACAGCTATAAATTATGGATCATTTGGAAAGAAATGAGGTTTAAGTGGCACTTTCGCCATCACAATTTTTAATAGTGGCTGAGAAGTCATATTTTATAATTTTTTGGGGTCATGTTGCTGTGAGATACAGCAATAATCATGGTCCTTTGGAACAGAAATTGTGGTTTTAGTGGCCTTTCTCCTCACAATTTTACAGTGGCTGAGAAGTCTTATTTATAATTTTTTGGGGTCATGTTGTTGAGGAGTACAGCAATAATCATGGTCCTTAGGAACAGAAATGTGGCTTTTAAGTGGCAATTTCTCCCTCACAATTTTTAATAGTGGTGAGAAGTCAAATTTATAATTTTTGGGGTCAGGTGCTGTGGGATACAGCAATAATCATGGTCCTTTGGAACAGAAATGTGGTTCTAGTGGCATTTCTCCTCACATTTTTTAACAGTGGATGAGAAGTCATTTTATTAAGTTTTTTTTTGGTCATGCTGCCTTTGAAATGCAGCAATATACAGGTCCTATTCTAAAAAAATTTTGTTTCTAACCGACATTTGTTCTTCACAATTGTCAAAAGTGGCTCAAGGGTCATGTTTTGAATTTTTTGGGGGCATTTTATTGTGACATGCAGCTATACTACAGGTCCTATTATAAAAAAATTGTTGTTGCTAACAGGACATTTGTTCTTCAATTGTTCCAAAGTGCTCAAGGGTCATGCTTTGAATTTTGGGGGGCATTTTGCTGTGACATGCAGTATATACAGGCCTATTTATAAAAAATGTCGTTTCTAACAAACATTTGTTCTTCCACAATTGTCTAAAGTGGTCACGGGTCTGCTTGAATTTTTGGGGGCATTTTGTGTGGCAGGCAGCTATAGACAGGTCTATTATAAAAAAATGTTGTTTTTCTAACAGACATTTGTTCTTCACAATTGTCAAGGTGGCTTCAAGGGGGATGGTGTTGTCAGAAACAGGAATAGTAGGAACACTGTTATATGGAAACATATTGCATAAATGACTTGTTTTTGCAAGTCTTAATATAGCTAGCAATCCCTGTATTGAGGACACCCCCATTTTATACATTAAAAAGAGAAAACAAAGACTGGTGGGATTCCATCTATTTTTAAAAAATGTGTTTCTAGAATTAAACTACTAAAAAAACTTGCATGTACAAAATAGCGGTATAAAAAAAATTCTCAGAATTGTACAAGGAGTTACAGGAAACTTGACCGATGTAGGTTATTCAGAGGACATGGAGGTATGGAGCACGGACAGAGAAAAGTACAGGAGACATTTCCTCCAGCACGTTGAGTAAAATGAAAAAAAGAATCCCAAGAAAAAGGGCACCTGGGTGGAACAGGAGCGTTAACACCAGTATTTCCAAGTGAAGCTCAATTGGTCCGCACTCATTAGGAGGGGCAAGCGCTACCCAGGTTTTGGGGACTGTGTATGAGGAAGGCTGGGGGTTTCTTACCCACATTCCGCTTCTGCACTCTGCTTCAGCACAAATGTTTCGTGCTGCGTCATAGGGCATTTTTAACTCGTTTTAATAGATGACGGACGCAGCCTGGGCTCTACCGCACCCACTGTAACTCGGCCTGGCTGCTGAACTGTTTTAATAGATGACAGACGTAGCTGGCTCTCCCCCAACCCACTGTAAGGTCTTGGCAGCTGGACCTCCGTGTTAACAGATGGCTGACGGGGAGCACTGGCTCTCACCGTTAGGGGCAATCAGGAGAGCTTCAAATTTCTCTAAAATAATCAGATTTTGAAAAGGTGATTTCTGTGAGGTTAAGTAGTGTCAAAAAGGGTCCCGGGCTGGGACACAAATTTTCCACAATTGGGTTTAAATTTTCTGGGGCTGGAGTCACTATGGGGTCCCTCATTTGATCTCCGGGGAGTCTGTCCCTAATCATGAAGAAGGATTTGGAGGAAAAAAAGAAACCATTGAAATTGATTGGCTGAATTCAGTTCAGAAGCCGGAGGGCAAATGTCTTTTCAACTAAGGGAAATGTTTTGGGGGGATGATTAGGACATTTTGTATTACTTATGGGGTGTGGGACGAATTTAAAACATCTACACGTGTAAAAAAATACCTTAAAAAACTGCAGGGAGGGGTGTTGTTGTAATTTATCAATTGAAAAAAGCAAAATGGTAATAATGTAAAACTATAAATAAAAAATTCCCTTAAATTAAATTCTGTAAACAAATGTCCGTTACCAAAAAATATATAAATGAAGGGCACTGTACAAAATAGCCCTTTATGTGCCACTTTGTCGATCTGTAGGGTAAACGGTTTTTTTTTGGGGTCATGCTGGTGGCCCACGGGCAGGGATAGTCTATATTCAGTGAAAATAAAATGGTGGTTGAAAGACTCCATTTTTCCCGGGATTTTTAATTTTGGGGTAGCAGGTTTTGGCTCATTTGGGTCAGGACAGGTATAGTTAATGTCCAGTTAAATAAAATGGTGGTTAAAAGACTCCTTTTCCGGGACTTTTTAATTTGGGGGTCAAACGGTTAATGGTCATACTGGGCAGGACGGTTATGTCAATGTCCCGTTAACTAAAATGGTGGTTGAAAGACTCCTTTTCCGGACTTTTTAATTGTGGGTCAGACAGGTTTAATGGTCTACTGGGTACAGGACAGTTTTAGTTAATGTCCAGTTCAACTAAATGGTGGTTGAAGAACTCCTTTTTCCGGCACTTTTTAATCTGGGGTCATGCAGGTTTGGGCTCATGCTGCGTTCCAGGACAGGGAAAATTCAATGTCCAATTCAGTAAATGTGGTTTCAAATCAATTTCTGCCTTCTGGCACTTTTAATTTGTGGGTCATGCAGGTTTAAGGGTATGCCCGTGGTGCAGACAGGATAGTTTAATGTCTGTGATTTTTTTTCTGGGTTTTATAACCCAATTGTTTGCTTTAAATGTAGACGTTCCATTTGCTGTTGTGGATGTTAATTTTCCAGCTTCTCCACCCTGTTGGGTGTAAGAAAGAAGGGGTTTTGTTCCTCTCCCTTAGACTTTAATGGTGATCGGCGATAATCTATTATCGACTATCGGATATCTTATTGAAATTGCGATATCGACTATCGACCCGTTGACGGTAGTTTAACGTTAATCGTCATCATAGTAGTTTTGGGAAAACCCCGGAAACTA